>JAWZYT010002716.1:0-303575 GCA_034508575.1 Petrolisthes manimaculis
CTCCATCCACTCCCACCTCCTCCCCCCCCCCTCCCATTCCACGATAATTTACTTCATAATTTCCCCTCCCCTCCTCATTCTTTTCCTCCTCTTCCCCCCACTGTTCTCTTTTATATCTTCTATATTCTTTCCTCTTCTCTTCTCTTCTTTCTTTTTCTCTTCTCATCTCCCTCTTCCTTCACTTCTTCCTTCGATTTTTATTCTTTCATCTACCTTTTATTCGCTTCTGTTTTTCATTGTTCTCCTTTCTCTCTTCTCCTCATTCTTCCTATTTCACTGCCTCACATTTCTCTCTCTCTCTCTCTCTCTCTCTCTCTCTCTCTCTCTCTCTCTCTCTCTCTCTCTCTCTCTCTCTCTCTCTCTCTCTCTCTCTCTCTCTTTGCATATTCCACCATTATCATGAATTATTCCAGTAAAGGAGGAGAAAATGAAATTGCTAAGGAGGGAATCATTAATATTGAAAAGAAGAAAATTGTGCGGACTGAAGTTAGTGTTATTTTATTTCCCATTTTATCAGACTAAGACGGAAGACAAGCATAATATAACGTAACCTTGACCAGAACACAGCATAATATATACATTCCTTCATTCATACAAGCATACAATTATCCACTTGACTCAATAACGATACAGGTATACATTGAGAGTATATAGATATTAATGCATTTGTTAATACTAGTTGCTCTAAAAATGTATACATCTATAAACGAAATATTTAACAACATACCTTGATGATTATTACTGATGCGTGTTGGAGTAAACTTCTTGCTGTCTACTGTGCCAAGGTTAAATATTTAATTATAAGGATGTATACAAATTCGACACAAAGATGGTACAATGTGCACGTTGCCCACAAGCTTCACCCCAGAGAGTACTGAGGTGAAATGCAAGCCTTTAATGTTTCAGTTTCTTGTTTGAATAAATACTAATGTAAGAAGCTTTGTACGTAATTACTCATGAAGAGAACAGCGACTGGCGAGGCTGCAAGGGTCCATTACATATGAATAACATTATATATATTTTTTTTTATCCACGTGTTATTTTTATTTAATTTTCAATCAGCCGTTAAGTTTAATAATCTCGAACACAAAAGATACTTCCATTCCAAAGAATCTGTGTGTGTGTGTGTGTGTGTGTGTGTTACTAAAATCACCATCACCACCACCACCACCACATTTGGATATAACAACCTCCACCAACGAGAATCCAGAGAAGTAATTACTCCGCTGATGAGAGGCTGAGCTCATGTCAGGTTACTTAAGACACAATGATGCAAACTGTGACTGTGTGATATGAGGAATTTTGTATGTGGCTGTGGTGAGAGAAATGTTACGAACTTTGTTGAAGGAAGGGAGGCATGATTTAGTACTATAGGAGTGGACTATCATATATCTTACTTATCTACAGTCATACTTATCATTAAAGATAGCTTTATATGCAACACAGTATCGAAATTTCCTGGTGATGCCGTATTATTCAGTGGAGCCCCCCTTAAAAAAACAGAAGGAAATGTCTCGGATATATCAAACTTTAAGACACATACATGTCAGAGAAGTATACAATAATTCTTACCTACACACCATTACTCTACAGCACACACTACCACCTCACATCAATAAGGTTCTCAGTTCTAGGCTCCATAACCCACGACCAACACCAATATTCATTCCATTAAGAAAAAAATAATATCATGGAACAAACTATAGAATTATTATTTATTATTTAAAAATTACTGCGTACAACTAACTATCTCTAACTTAATATAATTAGAATTAGTAACTGTGAGGGTAACTATAGCTACTGTAATATGTACTGTACCTAAGCCTATTGTATCTATGTATTATAAGCACTTCACTGTAATGGTAATCCAAGTTTTTTTAATACTATTATTATTATATGTCATGGTAGTATTATCAAAATCCACGACGTAAATTTCCTGTTAATATTTGTTGAGCTTCTAGACTGACAGGTGAAGCATTACTCAGGTCCGCTCGCCACTCACATCTCCTGAATGAAAACAGAAGGATGGTGGTTCATGGCTTCCTGTTTATCTATCTGTCTGTTTTTCTCTATATTTTCCTTTGTTCCTTCTGTTCACTAAAGACGAAAACTATAGGACAATAGTGACTCTATCCATTTGTCTGTCCCTGTCTGTCTGTCTGTTTGTACATCTTTCTGTCTGGCTATCTGTCTGTCTCTCCATCCCTGTCAGTCTGTTCAAACCTCTATCTGTCTGTCTGTCCATTCCTTTGTCTATTTGTCTATCCCGCTATATGTCTGTCTGCCTGTCTATCCCTGTCTGTCAGTCTGTCTATTCATCCCTCTGTCTCTCAGTCTGTCTATCTCTCTGTATGTCTATCCCTGTCTGTCAGTCTGTCTATCTCTCTGTGGTGTCCTTTGTCTCTCCAGCTACTGAAGAAAATGAAGGACCCGGGAACTAATCCACCAGATGTCTCTCATTGTCATCGCCTCCATGCAGCCCGGCACAATGTTAAGACTTCTTACTCTTAATTTTCAACAGCAGCAAAAAAAAAAAAAAAAAAAAAAAAAAAAAAAAAGGAAAAAAATATCTAATAGAGAGAAGTGGTATAGTGAGTCCCGGGTGTAATAAGATAATACTGCTACTGAGGAAATGGAGGTTCTTTTAGTTATTCTTTTCCTCCAAATGGTGCCTTGAAACAGATTACACTATCAGTACTTCGCCTCACATCTTGTTGTGTGAAATAGTTTGGAGGAATTAGTAGCTTATAATTCGTCTAAAGTAATGAAGCCGTTGCAAGATATTTTACTGGATGGACAAATACCTAGCTCTGAGTTGCTGTTTATTATTACCACCTTATTTCTTTGTGTGTTTTTGGAATAGTTTGGAGGAATTGGTAGCGTACAATTCGTCCAAAGTATTGAAACCGTTGCAAGATATATATATTGAATGGATAAATAGCTCTGAGTTGCTGCTTATTATTACCGTCACTGTATATTCGTATTTTTTCCACAACCACATTAAATATACAAATTTATGGAGGGATTTCCGGCCCCTCATAATAAATTTGGGTAAGCCACTTCTCTTTACACGAAAATAGTTTAGTATCGCAGGCGTGAATCCAAATTTAATCTTATTTTCTTTCCGGCAGCATTACTTTAAAAAAATCTTTCGTGCTATAAAAAATCCAAGAACTATATATTGCATTTTTTTTTTTTCACTCTTTTTTAATCTCACATTGTAAATAGAAAGTAATGTCATATATGAACCTTACGTGACCCCACTGTACTTACAATACTGTACCGTAATGCCAAAAACTAATACAGTACGTCTCAACTTACAACTTAAAACAGACACACACACACACACACACTTTCTATAATGATTTGTGTTCTCCTCAAATACATAAAAGGATAGCTGAACATACACACACACACACACAGTCACACACACACACACACACACTTCCTATATTGACTTGTATTCATCTCAAACACATAAACTGATATAGCTGAACATACACACACACACACACACACACACACACAGACCGCCACAAAGTTTGCTAGCTAAGGACGCAACAGTAGTGTCACCATGGCAACCCACCAACCAACCCACCAACCCCTCAGGTCCGTCTCACACAGTGCCTCCATCCAATCAATCGGTCCACACACCAGTCATACCACAATATCATCATACCACACATACACCAGTCATACCACAATTTCATCATACCACACATACATCTATGCTATATATTATATAGATCTCATCACACACACACACACACACACGAATACCATACCACTTATATCATTGTTATATTCTTTCACAATCTCACCATTCTGAAAACATTTTATATGATGCTGTAAGTAATTATTTCACTCTCCACTACGGTTTGACTCAGCTGGGCAGGAGACTATTGTATACGAGTGTACATACATGGTCAGATCCTATACAGACACAGACTATACAGTTACGGTTCATACAGTTACAGTTCATACAGTCACGGATCATACAGTTACGGATCATACAGTGGAGTTCCATATACAGTCAATACCCAGCAGCCAGCCAGACACAAACCAAGGCTATATACCAAACAGTCAGGGACAATACAATACTATCAGCAACAATTAAGGCAGTATATATAGGACAATTATTATAGAAGTGGTAAATCAGGAGCACTTTATTCCTCCAAACTATTCCAAGCAACAGGACACCTTTATTCTTGTCCATCTGGTCCTGCTTCTTGGTATACTTTGGAGGAAACAAGGCACTCCAATATACCTACAGTGTATTACCTCTTTAAAACACAGATATGAGCTACCTTTTCTTCCCCTACCGTTTTAGTGAGTTTTGGGGCCAACCTCTCCGGCTCTCAGGTCACCAATATGATGCCTCTACCTTCATTATAAGTTTAAAGGAGTTATCTAATTACACAAATAATGAAGGAGTAGCCTATGGTAGTCAGAGTGGTGAAGTATAGTGGTGGTGGTGGTGGTGATGGTGGTAGGAGAGGGGGAAGGTTGTGGATGGGGGAAGACACGGAGGGAAAAAGGAGTGGTAGTGGTGGTGGTAGTGGTGGTGTAGTTAGATGATGGAAAAATGGTGACTTGGGTGGTGATGTAGTGGTGGCCAGTAATGGAGGGATGGTAATTGGGTGGTGGTTGTTGTTGTTGTTGTTGTTGTTGTTGTTGTTGTTGTTGTTGGTGGTGGTGGTGGTGATGGCACTTGAAGGAAGGAAAGGAAGGTGATATTGTTGGTAGCAAGAGATGGAGAGATGGAGGTTGTGGGTAGTGGTGGTGGTGTTGGTGATGGCATTTGAAGGAAGGCGATATTGTTGGTAGCAAGACATGGAGATATGGAGGTGGTTGTGGGTAGTGGAGGTGGTGGTTGGAGACGGAAGATTTCACCTCGATGCTAAAGTAGATTAAAAAGCTTTTCCTTCTACCCTACCACCATTCTTCCTCACAAATTTTCACTCTCATCTTTCCATCAGTACCATACGATGTCCTCCCAGCTCTTATAACCTAATAGAAACTGTGGGTACGCAGAGGCCTTCTTTCTTTGTACGCTAAACACACACACACACACACACACACCTGGCAAACGTATGTATGTGTGAAGACAACTACATATGTATGTGAAAACCACTACAGTTTGGCTACACTCCCTTCAATGGTTGATAAGGAATAGAGTTACTTATCTCTCCAACTTTACGGTCAAAGCCTTAAGAAAGTAAATCATAACCATACCATAAGCAACACAAAAAATCCAAAATTAGTAATCTTTCCAATTTCAATTTAAAGGTGAAGGGTTGTTACAAAACTTCTGATAGGGTCTGCAGAAATTGTACGTCTCTATGACAAAGGGGTTAAGATATATTCACACAATAAAATCACAGAAAACAAGACTGAAAAAAACAACTATATATATATACACACATCCGGAATAAAGAGTGTGCATGAGTGAGGCTGGAGTGGTACTTCAATCAACGTGTTCAAAGGTGGGTATGATGAACACATGGCCGGGGTGAAATTGGAAGCGGGTTATAGAGGAGGATATCTGGTGGTGGTGCTGTGAACGAGGCCACGACCGAACCAAGCGTTCTCAATAAATACCTCACCACCAACAACATCACACTTTTACACATTAACCACAGCTCTTGGGGTTGTATTCTTTTACACACACAATACCGCACCACTGTTCTTAGGGCCGTCTTTTTTAACACATTACCACAGATCTTACTAAGTGTTTTATTCTTTTACACAATATCATAGCTCTTGGGGTCGTATGCTTTAGTTCAGGGGGTCAATGATTGTCGGAGAACTGAAGGTCGACTGATTTTTCCAGACTATATAATTATGGCTGAAAACAGATTGGTACCGTACTGTACCTCATTATACGGGTAGGGGATCTATTTTGCTACACATTATTTTAAGAGGAAGCAGTAACCTGCCATTCACCTAAAATTAATGTCTCCCTTAATTTATATTCAACTAGTGACTGACGATGCTTGGGATTTCCTTGACTAACGCCAAGCGAATAATATTGACTGAGGAAAGAGCTGCTGTCGTCAACTGGTGAAAAACAATACATTTTCTTATATACTCGTACTGTGGTTAAAAACAATAAATACATTTCTCCATACCACACCCACTATAAAACTATATATGCATATTCCCATATACTGTACATTGGTTAAAACAATACATTAGTTAGCCTATACACATTGGCTATATACCGTACATTGATTATATACATTGCCATAACAAACTTACAGCAAACAAAATATACTGCAATAGACAAACCTATACCAAGAAACAAACAACCTCAAAATTATATATACTAATTGGGGATCAGATTCTTAGGATAATTTGGATAATTAGTAGATAGACCTCCAATTAACCCAAAAGATTCTCTCCCATTAACCTTTCTCTCAAATCTTACTGAACAACATATATTTCGAAACAATTATAAACAGATTGTCATGTTATCAGCTGAGCACAAAGTAAATTAAGAATTGTATGTTATGAGTTAATTGACTATGTGAGAGTGCCTGCCTGCCTGCCTGCTTGCCGTGCCTCCCCTACCTGCCTGTCTGCTTGTCTTGCCTTTCCTGCATGTCTGCCTGCTTGCCTTGCCTCCCATGCCTGCCTGCCTGCCTGCCTTGCCTTGCCTCCCTTGCCTGCCTGCCTGCCTTGCCTTTCCTCCCCTGCCTGCCTGCCTGCCTTGCCTTGCCTCCCCTGCCTGTCTGCCTGCCTGCCTTCACCCTGAGTCGGAATCATGGGTCGTTACAACGTGTGATCAGACCTTGATGAGTTTAACGAGAATGTAGTTCCGGCGGGTAAGGAAAGGGTGAAGGTAAGGGAACGAAGGAGTAAGAGAGAGAAAATGAAATGAAAAGAGAAAATAATGAAGAGAAGGAACTAGAAGATAGAGAGAAATAAATGGGGACGGAGGGTACAATGAAAAGGGATAGACACAACATATTAAGAAGAAAAAATAAAGCTCACTGTTAGATGGAAAATGTTAAATGTCTACTCCCGTTACCCACGATTGGCCGTGACTGTACATACGTTTAGAGTGAAGGACAGCCCAGTATCAACTATCATTTCGTGACATCATGAGTAACACAAATATAGAAGAAGTTTAATCGATATTCGTTTAGGATTGATATTGTGTTGGGAGCTGCTCTGGAGTATTCGGTACCAACTCATCCCATGCATGCAGAGAGTGAAGTACCGCCTAGGCTGCATTATATTCGCCAGGTATCTTTCATCTCGCAAAGAATATAAAGAAAAAATAGGCAGAACAGAGTTGGGCAAGTCCTGGGAATGTGGGACTAAATGAGCGCCCGAGGCAGAACAAAGTTGGCGACGCAGCACCTGCCTAAAAAATGTTACTGGAAGGGAAGTATTGGAGGGAAAATTAACCTGACCTTCCTTGGCCAGCCAGACAAGTTTGGAACCATAATTATAATTCTCGCCCACACATCCTTTACTTGAGAAAAATTTATAGGCCAGCAAAATTGGCTTAAATATCAGGTCGTGTAAATTGCAGGCCTTGAAAATATGCAGGAAAAATGGGAGGCGTAACCCTGTTTGATATGATGTTCCAAAATGATATTCAGATGTATTCTGATTTTATTTGCTGTTCTAAAATGATAATCAGACGTAAGTTTGTTTCAGTTACTGTTCTAAAATGATAAACAGATGATGTAACCCTGTTTAACATGCTTTTCTAAAAGGATAATCAGATGTAAGTTATTTAAGTTGTTGTTCTGAACTAATAATCAGCCAGACGTTATTCAAATCTCAGCCAATGTAATCAATGTGAATCAACTCAGTATATCGACAAAGGAATCAAACAACTCCTTAATTAATTAATAATGTTATGGGACGAATAGATGCCTCAAGGGGGTGTCTGTCTGTCTAGCGTCTCATAGAACATGGCAACTTTGCTACTACACGTACTTTTATGCTTCTCACCCAAACCTGTCACACCCGAAAAGATAGGAAAGTCAAAACGAGGAGTTTCACTTTGTGTGTGTGTGTGTGTTTTTTGTTTTGTTTTATTCAGACTTGGGGTCGTTCTGCACTAGGAAGCCCGCGGAAATCAAAGAAGGTAAGGAAAATGGACTGAACTATATTGTCCCAGATCGTTCAAGTTGTACATATATGAGAGAAAGATAAAACATGGGTCTTATTGTTGGTTAGGTATAGCACTTGTTGAATAGCAATAGTTGAAACATAGAAGTCTGTGGGTTCGAAGAGGAGAAATTAATGAAAAGTACAAGTCTCCTTCCTCACTTAATATTCATTCATTATCTCTCTCTCTCTCTCTCTCTCTCTCTCTCTCTCTCTCTCTCTCTCTCTCTCTCTCTCTCTCTCTCTCTCTCTCTCTCTCTCTACTTAATTTTTCCCTCCGTGACCTGGAGCGCCGCAAGCCATGTTTAATATGTTAATGGGATCTTACTGACGATGGAAAATATATAAAATCCTATCGGTAACTAAAGCCAGAGCGATGAAGCTTTCCCGTTGCCTCGACTACTTCAGTCTCCCGTATAGACAGACAGCTTGGTGTGTGTAACGTGTAAATACAACTACTCGTATACGCAACACGTTACCCTCTGTCTGTCCTTTGATCTGCACTACACATAAAAAGACACACCCGAGAGAGGAACTAGATCTCATTAGGAATTTTACTTGTATTGTTTCCCTTCCATTCTATTGACCTTTTTATGAGCCGGTCATCAGTAAAGACAAAATGCCAACTTCAAAGCTGTGCCAGACACCCCTCACATACGCTACACACACGAATTTTACATCATATGAAATAATTGAGAAGACAAAGGTGAGTATCCTGAACTACAATCATAGTCGGGAAGTTTTATAACCTGTGATTTTATATCAAACAATTGAAATTTCATTAAAATATTCAACCCCAGCCCTACCACAATAGTAGCGAATCCAGTACTGTCAGTATGCTAATCACTCAAACACCAACCGAATCAGATATAAAAAGATGTGATGGCAACTGAACTGACAGGCTGAAGGGAAACCACAACTAAACCAAGCAAGTATTTTTATATACCGTATATATACTGTATATATGTGTGTGTGTTTGTGTGTGTGTGTGTGTGTGTGTTTAATGGCTTACATACTGACACTCATAACTCCTGACATGAAGTGTGTACTGTAATATCAGTCCTCAGAGTACTTTATGGCGTATATAAATCAGCCACTGAAGCTTCATTTTGAGGCAAACATTATTTACACCCACCACAGAAATAAGTTGTTCGGATCTCCCTTAGATTTTTCTGATGTTCAGGTGAAATTCAGGCAGTTGAAAAAACAGAATTGCATAGAAAGAACGAACACATACCACAAGAGAGAAGATAGAGAGAAGGGACAGCAAGAATTAAAAGGAAAGAAGGAACAGTTAAATAAATGAAAGAGTGTCTCGATTCAGCCAAAACCTACCGTATTGCCTAATATACTGCCCACCCATGCACCTTCCCCAGTTTTTTCCATAATGGTATTCCGCTGTCAAAATGTTAGGCTTCTACGATCTTGGCAAGTCTTGGAGGAGGGACTGACCTGGCGGAGGGACAGACCAGGGCCTCTCACAGCCTCATCATTAAATAAGTAAGAGCTTTGGCCGCGTCGTGAGGAAATGAGGGTCAGGATTCAATTAGTTCCAGTCGAGGTGTGGAGAGTTAACCTTTATCAGTCCCAGGATGTGATGTATATACCGTACCAGTACCAGTACACTACAAGTGGTGGGATGGAACTCACTTAATATAAACACATCTGGTTACAACATTTGCATGGACCCCTTTATTAAGTACCGGTATACTGTAGATAATCTTCCAATTTGTCAATCCTGAACCTTTATGATAGTGGACATTAAAGACAAAAAAATCTTATAGCTTAGACGACTTTGAAGATCTATACTGACCACGATTATGTCACGATCTGCATACCCCCCCCCCCCACACACACACACACATGTTGACTCCCAAGTGATTCGCCCGATAGACTCATGGCAATATCTCCTACGGGAAAGAAAAATTGGCCCAGCAAAGCGATACGACGCAGGACCTGCAGAAAAGTGTCAAGTCACGATGCAAAGTTTCTCTTATCCTTTCTCGCCGATATATAAGGACATGAAAGTTAAAGTAAAAGTAAGACTGAGCAACCAGACAAAGTTTGATAATACCGGTAAGAGTCTGTGTTGTGTTGGTAGTTTGATACTTAGTTATTGCTTATTATGCAGGTGTGTGAGGGTCATGTATATAAAGGGAACAATGAACTGAAATGTTTATGTGAAGTGAGACACAACCTGCTAAAAACATCCTCTAAAAATGGGCACAGTAGCGTGAGTGGTTTGAAGTGGAATCAAGTGTACCTTCGATCAATAACTACACCAGATGGACAAGGGAGGGGAGGGTGTCAAGAAATGAGGAGCGTGGAGTAAAAAGGATAGAGTGGAATGGATGATATAGTGGAAGGGATGGAGCTTGGCGAGTAATAGCCTATATGTGTGTCCTGTTGACTAAATAGCCTGTTGACTAAATAGCCTAGTGATATAAGTGTACTGATGGTTCATTTACATTTAAAAGGTTCCTATAGAACAACAGATATTACAATAACAAGAACATTAGCAACAAAACACACACACACACACACAACGAAAGCAACAACAACACACATGGTTCAGACAGGAATTTCAACAACGTACACAGATTATGCTCACATAGCGTTTGTTGCCTTGCGTCTTCTATAAGCGACGCAATATTAAAAAAAAAAAAAAACATACATTGAAGTATATTTTCCATCTAGTCTGTAGTTGGGTGGGTAGAGTCGGCGGTAGGCTACTATACTGGGGAGAAATACTTTAATGCTTACAGGGATAGTAGAGCTTTGTCACTAAAGTACCTTAACTGTGGTCAATTTGAAAGACTATCGATTCCTACAAACTATGCCTGGAAACACATTACTTCTGGAAACACATTAGTCTGGAGGTATTATTGTATGGGTGCCCTCTCCGACATAACCAAATGGCTATAGTATACAGTAGGTAGACAAGCAACATCTGGTGGTGGTGGTGTTGTTGGTGGTGTTAGTGTTGGAGATGTTCGTGTTGGTGGTGGTGTTGTTGGTGTTAGTGGCGTTAGTGGTGGTGTTGGAGATGTTCGTGTTGGTGTTGGTGATGATGTGAGTGGTGTTGTTGGCGTTGGTGCTGTTGTTGGTGGTGGTGGTTTTGTTCGTGTTGGTGTTGGTAATGATGTGAGTGTTGATGTTGGTGGTAGTAGTGGTGTTAGTGTTGTTGTTGATGTTCGTATTGGTGTTGGTGATGATGTGAGTGGTGTTGTTGGTGATGATGTGAGTGATGTTGTTGGTGCTGTTGTTGGTGGTGGTGGTTTTGTTCGTGTTGATGTTGTTGTTGTTGGTGGTGGTGGTGGTGGTGTTGCTGGGGGTCACTCATTCAAGTAATAACCCGGCGAGTTTAGTAAGTGTGGTGGAAGTGTTGGCACGCCTCCAGCACCCACTCACTTTCCACCTCACGTTTTGAGATTTTTAGCCTCGCAATTTTCTTTTTGTGTATTTGTTTGGTTGTTGCTTATTTCTTTTTAAGCTTGTTTGTGCTTCTTGTTTCTCCCTGACGTATTATTTGCGTTTGTTTATCTTTCCAACAGTATTTTCCTTTATATTTTCTTTCTTGACGTATATTTTGTTTTGCTCCCTCATAAGAGTAACATTCTCTCACTCACTCTCTCTCTCTCTCTCTCTCTCTCTCTCTCTCTCTCTCTCTCTCTCTCTCTCTCTCTCTCTCTCTCTCTCTCTCTCTCTCTCTCTCTCTCTCTGCAAAGTGCCGGTATCCAATTTCTTACCACGAGTAAAACCTCACGTACAAATACCCCAGGTACTAGTAGTTAAGTTGGCGCTCAACACCTTGCGCAACATTGTATTTTTACCACGACGTGGCTTACAAACAGCATCACACAACTATTATGCAACAGCTGAGAAACACCACTAAATTTGTTTGGCAACTTTCGAGACATACAAACAATTGGTGCAGTAGACACGTAAACTGGTGGTTTGTTTATACTCAACGCTGTACTTCATAATATTATGACACAGAAAGATGCGAACTATTAGAATAAATTGTAGTTAAATGTAGAGAAGCAGAGGAAGTGTTTCATCTTCATCTGTGAGGGTAATATCTTTGCATTGTCTAATAGGCTATACGTAATACAATACCTCCATAATAGCAATACAGTACAAGTAATGGCAAAACAAAACAAAACAAATCGACGGGGCAAACAACTTAGGAAACTATGAGGTAGTAAATGAGTCCAGTATAACACCAAACAACACACTCGTCAAAAGAAAAACCGTGTGATCTGGTAAGCTGACTAATGTTTACTAATGCACCACAACACACCACATATCTAAAAGTAGCTAAATCATATTATTCTATGAAACAAGTAGAACAAAACTGAAACCAATAAAAAACAGTTTATGTACATGTCTACGTATTTCACACACATGTTCAAACTAAGGCTGTATATCCTTGTTTTTCATGAGACAGTTGACAAGAGACCCCCATCCCTAAAATTACGAAAATAAATATACCGAGCGAGCTGCATAAACTTAGCAGAATACAATGCATAACTTTTGGAAGATTTGCCCGGGGGAAAACATGTGGAAGTTGGCGAGTGCTGGTAGAGGAGGGAAAAATATACACTGCACAGATTTAGAGAGACTGCAAGATGTTTGTAACGAGGTGGAACACGACTCTCATAGGACCCTAAGTACTGTACATACATACATACATACAGAGGGAGGGAGGGAGGGAAGGAAAAAAGGAGAGTGCGAAGGAGGGAAAAAGGAGAGTGCGAGGGAGGGAGGGAAGGAGGGAAAACTGATAGTGGTAGGAATGGTGAGAGATGGAAAACTGAGGATGTGTGGAAATGAAAGAGGAGAGAAAGAGTGGAGAGGAAGGGTGGAGAGTGTGTTTATAGGGAGTATGAGGAAGAATGAGGTTGAGGGAGAGATGTAGGGAGGGAAGAGATTGTCAAGAAGGAAGTGAAGTAGAGCTCGTAGGACGGTGGTAAATGCATGGTAGGTAGAAAGAGATGTGAGGTATGAAGGCCAAAGAAGAGAAGGATAAAATGTGTGTGAGAAAAAGAGTAAGGAAAAAAGGGGGAGGGGAGAATGTTGAAGAGGGCGAAAAAGGAGCAAGAGAGTTCTGGAGAAAGGAAATAGACGGGAAGATGAGAATGCAAGCCAGAAAATGCTGAAGAGGGGGATTGTAAAAAAAAAAAAGAAAGGAAAATGGATTAAGGAAGGGGAGAACGTAAGGGAAGCAGCGAGTATGAGAACATGGAAAGAAGATAACAGAGTGATATAGCCTGTGTAAGATGATGGTGTGTGAGTGAGGGAAGTAGAGTGTTTAAGGACCCTGTGATTGAATATGAGACTTTGTGATTTCTGAATCCTCCTGATTATGCCACAAAACAAAGCTCCTTCAATGCAGGTGGTGTTTCGTGGCAGTAATTGAAGGACTCACTAGCTTTCAATTTTCAGACTGAAGAGGACGATTATGGGAAAATGAGCGAGAAAGTGTAAAAGTGTGAGAAGGGAGTGTGAAAAAATGAATAAGAAATTAAGGAAGGAGAATGTGAGGAATTATGAATGGAAGGGGAATGAGAAAGTGAGAATGGATTGTTTAAGAAAGTGAGAAACGAAAGTGCAAAAAAGTGAGAAGGAAGAATGCAAAAGTGCAAGAAAGTGATAAAAATGTAAAAGTCAATAATTTTTAAAACGAATTAGAACGAAGAAAAGTGAATTTAAATGTGTCATATAAAGAACCTTAGGTGGCTGGGGGAAAGGTTGATACGGTGGTGTAATTTTAATCAAGGGAAGCAAGCCACAGTGTACACATTACAAGCCGCTAATAGTGTTTGCCTTTCCTCTCCCCCTTGGTGTATTAAACTTCAGAACCTGTTAGTTGGTCTACACCTTCCGGCGTCGTCCTGTGAACTACCGTATTTACACTTCAGTTTTAAGGGCAGTATTAATCTGCTCTGGGAAAATGCTGACCTAAGGATTCCTCCAAACTTTGTCATGGAACAGAATTTCTCTCTATGAGGTTAGGGGATGTGTTTTATGGTAGTGTTTGGAGTAGGACTTAGTAGACACCAATTTGACCACAGAAGATTAATTCCAGGTACTAGGATACTGTGGTAAGTTTATATCCTATAACTGTATAATAACAAAAGCAAGTAGATAAAAAAAAATCAAATTCTGAAAGGGCATGACGTACAGGGCTCGAATTTTTCATGAAACTGTACACGTGGCAAAGGGCTGGATAAATAGCCAAGCACCATAAAGCATAACTAATAAAATTGTTAGGGTACCGTACATGAAGTAATGAGTGAGCAGAGTGAAGGTCGTAATGTCATGTTGGACGAGAGCAATAACTGGTGCCGTGACCAAGTTTCCTGCATACCCAGCACTGTACCCATCAACACTCACTGCCAACTGCTGCTGTCTGTCTCTTCACTCCTAAAGGGGGAAGTACAGTAGTGTTGGTATAACTGGAGTAACTGATTCCTCCAAAATACATCAAGCAATAGGACACCATTATTTTCCTTAATTGGTCATGTTTCCTGTCCTACTATGGTGGAATCAAGACACTTTAATGTACTGTACCACAAATATATTTCCCCCTTCATTAAACATTTCTCTTATCACATCAGGAACTACTGTATTGTAGGGCACAGTCACTACCTATAACTTATGCACATTCAACACGGGAAAGTAAATAAAAAAAAAACTCATTTTTAATTGTTCTTCATCAAGACTTTAACGTTAGCTAGAACAGAGAATAGTTAGAAGTGCATTGTTAGGAAAGCTTGTCTGCGGTTGTCTAAAAGCGGATATATAATCATGATGATTAAATTGAAGGTCATGATGACGACATAACCTACACAAAGAACTGTGTACACATTTTACCTTGTGACTGCGTAAATTCATCAGAAAGTGTTTGTATACGTTCATGAGGAGGTGACTGTGCATTTGTATGTAAGTGAATATACGTTCATGTGAAGGCAAAATGGTTGGATGTATACGTTCACGTGTAAGTGACAGCGATTAAATGGAGCTAACAATTATATTCATAAAAAAGTGTTTTGTACAGTACGTTCATGTGGACGAGTCAGTATACGTTCATCTGTAAGTCTGTCTATTTAAAGTCAATATACAGTATTCACAACCGATGGAATAAATTAAGAAACTAATAACTTTCCCATCTTTCCGAGTAGTCATTTGTTTCATTTTCTTGATCTTTATTATTTCATTTTCTTGGTGGCAAGATGGTAGTTTCAAAATTAACACACACACACACACACACACACACACACACACACACACACACACACATAATGAAAAGAACAGCAATATGTAGAAGTTGTGTTGGCGTGCTGCTCAAGGAGGGTGTGAGCTCCTACCTACCTACTACCTCGGCCCCTTGAATCCTACACCATAGTCGTGTAATCCTCTTACAGCAGGTAACGAGCAGACTTAGGGACTCCACGAAGCTAGTCTCTCTCTCTCTCTCTCTCTCTCTCTCTCTCTCTCTCTCTCTCTCTCTCTCTCATTTTCCAGAATCCATTAGAATGTAGCCTATCGAATGAGCGGAAACTGAAAAAAAAACACAAGGCTAAAAGATGCTTGTTTTGCGTGCATTAACTTTCATTACGGTAGTCGCGATGGAGAATACAATAAAAAAAACTATTTGGAAATTATGATTAAAAAATTTAAAGGTGAAATGGGTGGTCTGCTGAAAGAGAAAACATATTAAATACCGACTAAGAGGTGAGGGGGATAGGATTAGCAACGAGGGAGAAACCAACGCATAGTAGGGTCCTTTCATGCTGATTTACAAAGTTTTCCCTACTCGATGTTGTAAATTACCGTAATATGTAATGACCTTTAAAACATTAAAATTTGTTGTTATAATTTAGTGTGCACGAGAATTCTAACTATACATGGAAGCTAACAATATATATTTTGATGTCAATAAAAACAATACCCTAATATACAAATATACAAATCAAACAAGTTGACTAGGGTTGGCTAGGCTATATAAGTAGCCTACGATACAACGTCAAGATCTTCTATCTTCTACTCAAGGCCACATTTCGTCATATTAAAAAACACAAACAAATGTATACAATAGTATAGTAGAAATATCGAAAAAAAACACTAAAAAAATTACCTCCCAGCATCTCTTATACCGGTAGCCATCTCTTTGTAGTTGCAGTACCGGTACTGTATAAATATTCCTATATATACTGTTTATACTACCACACCACTGTTGTCTCCTAGTTTGTCCCATAGCCACAGCTGAATATATTCAAGCAAAATAATCAGAGAAAATAAAAGTGAATATGGCTTCAAAGAGTAAGGACACCTAGGAGATCAACCTAACATTGGCATAACTTATGTTGTTTTTTGCCTACATATTTCAAATCTAACCTAACCTAATTCACATTCGGGGTTAAGTTACGATATTACCTCCAAGCATTATGATAAAATATGAATAGTACCAAAATATGTATGAAAATTGGAAAAAAATAATTAAGCAGGAAAAAAGTCAAAAGTTTTGTTATATTCTCATATAGGCAGCATAATAGGCTACATATAAATTTCTTTGTTATAGAATAGGTTTTGTTTTGTCCAATTTCTTACCTTTTCATTAATTTTTTTTGCTCTATTCATGTCTGGCAATATCGATTGGCGATAACAGACTTTAACCTAATTAAACCTAACCAGTATAATAAGGCCTAAATTAGTACTGGGCAACCTCTGAGGTTAGATTAGGTTAGGTCAGGTCAGGTCATGTTATATTTATGGCTGATCCTTTTCTTAGGCAAAATTGGTAAAACTGGAATAGAACCCAAAATTTGTATGAAAAAGAATATAAACAAAAGATTTTGTATGAAATTCTATGATAATCTTTAAATGTACTGTATATTTGACACTTTAACGCTTCTTGTGAGGTAATCACAACAGGAAGGAATATGAGCAAAGTTATAGTTTGTTGACAGGCAAACAATAATAAAATTTTACTGTCTGCCTGTCAACAAACTACAACTTTTGTTCATTTTCCTTACCTTTGTAGCTATCTCATAAGGTTTTCATACATTTATTATTTCTGTATTTACCTTAACCATAATAATGAGAGGCAATTACAACCTCTAACATAAAACTCACCCACTAATTTAGGCCTTAATATTTAGGACTAGGGCCTGGGGGTAACCTCTGGGATTAGATTTGGTCAGGTTAGGTCTGGTCAGGTTAACCAGCAGATTAGGTTAGGCTAGATCAGGTTATTTCCTCCCAATATTGTCGTAAAAAAGTGAATAAAACCAATATCACGATACATAAGAATAAATCCAATATTACGTTGTGAAAATGTCAATAAGAAGGAGATAACGAGAAGGACTATTGTAAAGAAATGCTCACTATACTAATTAGGATGGTTCGTGGCATCTTCACCATCACTGCAGGAATCCTATGTTATTTACTTATTTATTTATTTATTTGCCATGATAAGACCAAACTGCTATAGTTTTTCGATTGTTTACTGTTTATTGTTTACGAGCAGTTGTTTTTAAATCATTTAAATAACATAATAGAAAAAGTTAAAACTATGTTACACTATTTTCATAATTATTAAGAGCCTGTGAGATGTATGTTCATAATTAATTAATCTCGATGTAAGGGTGGTTAAGATACCTTTTTTGCCGACTGTACATACATACATACATACATACATACATTCCTAACAACACGATAAACAACAACAATCAATAATTATTCACCAGCAGTAATACGTAATATCCATATATATTACTACAAACTAGTTATACTCTACGGAATCTGGGTAATAATACGTACATTGTTCGTTATATCCACTGTACCAACGCTGTAACTCCGAGATCAGTCAGGAAATAGTAAAATAAAAACAAAAAACACACAAAAAAAACCACTAAAGTAAGCACACTGCTTTGGCTTTGACTCCATGCTGCCTGTTGTTGTTGTCGTCGTCGTCTTCAATAGGATGCACGAGACAGTGTTGCCAGATCTGCTTGACGAAATTTCTCCAACTTCACCTATATAATTTCCCTTTTTGCCCTCGATAATTTCCTGTTTACGCTTGGAACATTGACGGTCTTTTTGGTACTTCGTCTGGTAATTGCCTTGTTTACTCTTGAATAATCTTTATATAGCTTCCCTGTGTGGACTTCAAAATTCTCTAATACAAGGAAATTTCTCTGCACCTGGCAACTCTGATGAGAGAGGATTATTGTGGGTGGCTCTGCTGGTGATATTTCATTTTCTTCGGTGTTTTGTTGTTTGTTTTCTGATGACATAATTTTTGTTTTATAATACATATATTGTAAAAAAAATGATTACCTTATTGTATGCATTTCAACAACAGTCACTAAATTATTGCTATTTAGGTTTGGGGAGTAGGTTTACACTTCCCTATTTTATATGCCTCAACAAAAAAACAAAAGTAACGCTGTCAAAGGATTATTATATTCTTTTCATAATTTCAAAAGGATGAAACTTCACGAAAGAAAAACTGAAAGCATCAATTCAACAAAACACGATATTGTATATATATTTGTATGCTTATAAATATTTTCCTAAAAATCAGCAACCGCTCGAATTAAGTACTTAGGCTTCACCAAATAGCTTCGAAGATATTATATAAATATATATTTAATATTTTCGCGTTTGTTTAAAGCTAGATATGAGGATCCATTATATAAATTGCTTTTTTATCCCCACGGATTCCAAATAAAATGTCAACACCGAATACTGCAATCCAATGCAACATTTGTATGTGACTCATCCTTATATCATATATTGGTTAAATTAAATGGAGAGATTCCTTTGCTGGTGAATTGGAAGGTCTCTGATTCCTCCAAACTATGTCATGAAACAATCCCCTATTAGTACCAGTAAGGGCGTCTGTTTTCTGGCATAGTTAGGAGGAATCACTAGCCAATTCCAATTTACCAACAAGAGAATCTCCCCCTTAATTAAGATAGCATAAAAATATATAGCCTACCTACTGACTGGTCGTGGGTTAGTAGGGGTCACAACCATAAAAAGATTAAATGAATTTACGGAAGACATGTCCGTAGTCTCTCTTTAAAAAAAAAAAAAAAAAAAAAAAAAAAAAAAAAAAAAAACAGGGAACTCGGTCTTCAAAATGGTAAGATATTGAGGGTGGATACTGGAGGCTTCTGATTCCTCTTAACTTTAACAAGAAACTGACTACTAGAAAACATTAAGTAGTTTAATTAAAGATGATATTGTACTTAGGTCAGACTCAGTGTTGTATGTTAATACTGGAATCACTGCAAACGACTTGACTGAATGATCAATAACCAATGACAAGTGCACACCTATATTATATAAATATTTATTAAAGACTTACATATTCTCACGGTCTATAAATTATAATAAGATAGGGTTTCCGGATGACATCAAGGGTTGGATTGGAAGCCTGGGAACTTTTTAGTGGGACTGGATTTAAGATGTTATTGTTGTATCCTTGAAAACAAAATCGACGTACCACATAGTGAATGGGCCTACCTATACCGGACCACCACATCGATTTACTCATTAACAAAACAGCAGGAGGTCCTCTGACTGGACGACCTGGGAACACAACACAACACAATACGTAAACATAGAACAACACAACACATAACAACGATTAGAATACAACACAATACGTAAATCACATGGCAACACAATACACTGGAACACATAGTACACAACACAACACAACACATGGCAACACATAGAACACCGTATAACATAAAATATGGCAACACAAAGAGTAACAGAACACAACACATAGCAGCACATACAACACATCGCAACACAACACAACAAATTGAACACATCACAAAACACAGAACGCATCACAACCCAACACATCACAACACATAGAACAAATCACAACACAAAATATGGCAACACACAGAACACATCACAACATAACAAAATGAACACATCACAAAACACAGAACGCATCACAACACACCCAAACACATCACAACAATAAATCAAATTACAACACAAAATATGGCAACACATAGAACCCATCACAACACAACACATGGCAAAACATAACTCAGTATTTGATAACATGCTCAGCACAACACAACACAACACAATATACACAACACATTACCTTGTAACACATACGACACAACACATTCCTTGGACACATATATATACACAACAACAACAACAACAACAACACCTGACATCAACAAACAAACACACCCAATATATCCCAACAAAGCACCTAATAATAATACACACAACACAACAATACATAATACTCAACACAAATATTATTACCACCATCGAGCTCTACACTTCTAGGCTATATATATATATGTGTGTGTGTGTGTGTATGTGTGTGTACCTATTTCCGCTTCGCTACTTAGCAACATTACCATTACGTTGTACACACAAACCTGTTAATTATATTGAGCAACCTTCTCCTCGACTAACAACAAAGGATAATAACATATATTATTTATTTAAAGAGATGATGTAGAAGTGCTCACAGTGATTACACAATTATTACTTGTATCGTAATTGCCACCACTAACTCTATTAATTCTATCAACACCACACGGTTCTGTTTCGTGTTTGTAATAATTGTCCTTCCTTTATTTCATTATTATTGTTTTCCTCTCGTCTATCACTTTATTGGGTTTCTCAACACGACACTGTTCCTGCTTCGTGTTTATAATAATTGTCTTTTCCTTGTTTTATTGTTATTGTTTTCCTTACGTCTATCACTTTACTGGGTTTTTCATTTATTCCCCTTTGATATAGCAACACAGTCCTTCACACATAACAGTCAGTCAGTCATGTTGAAACAGACCTCCAGGACAACAAAAATATTACACCACAATATTTCATTAAGGGAACCTGTGATCGTGTATGAGACCTATAGTGGCTTCTGATTCCTCCTCTCTATGCCACGAAACAAACTCCATTAAGGTGGTCATTCTATTTTGGTACATTGCAGTGCCATGATTCCTCCAAAGTATGCCAGGAAACATGACCAGATGAACAAAAATAATGGTGTCCTGTTGCTTAGAATAGTTTGGAGGAATCATTTGCTCCAGATTTACCAACACAAACCTTCCCCCTTAATGTAGGTAGCGTTTCGTGGCAATGTTTGAAGGACTGGGGTACCTCCAATTTTCTGACAACATCATGGGGACCATTAAAGGAACACCATAAAGCCATGTACCATAATTGACGTCCGATGCATGGGGCAATGTTTATATTATGCTTATTTATATATACTTTTCGTTATTTCTTCGTTTCACAACAAATACACGAATACGGAAACACAGGGTTGTAAATTATGTTGGAAGTACAGTAAAGTGTTGGTAAATCTGGAGTAGGTGATTCATCCAAACTACTCCAAGCAACAGGCCACCATTATCTATATTAATCTGTTTCCTGCAAGGCATACTTTGGAGGAATCAAGGTGTTCCAGTGTACCAATAGTGTGTTACCCCCTCAACATACCTCCCCACCCCGCCAATATGTTGTACACCATCATCATCATAATCATCATCATCACCATCATCATCATCATCATCATCATCACCATCAACACAATAACTCGTAGTCACCCTGCATGAATTTGGATCATAAAGGCAGTATACAGTATAATATTCAGCCTCGCCTCACAGTCAACTCAACACAGTATCTCCAGAATATCATCATGTCTGGCAACACTGTGATATTATTGTGTACAGAACCTGCGTCTCAAAACAAATATATGGTGTTGTTGTGTGTGACTCTCAGTTTACCCATCCATCACCAACACCAACACCAATACCAACAACTTCTCCCTCATCCCTTACATTACTGCCACCCCTCATATCACTACCACTACCACTCTCACTATCCTTCCACCACTCTCACCCCAACCACTACCACTGCCTCCACTCTCACTATTCCTTCCAAATACCACCACGACCACTACAACTCTCCTTCCACCAGCTTCACATGCACCTTATAGTATACTCCCTCTACGTTTACTATTCCCTACAACCACCACTTCCACTATTATTCCACTACTCACTATTCCTTCCACCCACATACCAGTACCACCACCACCTCCACTATTATTCCACTACTCACTATTCCTTCCACCCACATACCACTACCACCACCACCTCCACTATTATTCCACTACTCACTATTCCCTCCACCCACACTATACCACTACCATCACCACCCAGTCACCACCTCCATGTCGACCAACTTTGCTGTCCTTTGCACCAACTAATCTAATTGACTTTCATTAACTATAAATTTAGGCCTAATCTGTGGGTATATACAGTATTTTTTTGAAACTCCATGTACCATTTTTTATGCCATTATTTTGTTATGCCATTTTTTATACCATTATTATTATTTTTTTGTTTTGCTAGTTTATCAGTGATGTGCAAGAATCAAATAGATATGATTATCAAAAGAGTGAACTGAAATTATTACAGTTGTTTTCAAAGAGAATTAACCATGAATGTAAACAGGTTTCACACACACGTGACATAATAAAATTGGACACACACACACACACACACACTCACACACACACACACACACACACACACACACACACACACACACACACCAATATTGAGGATTGCATTATATTTTTTTTTACATAATACACGACACGATATCATATTATTTACCCTGAACAAAATAATGATGTCAACAAAACACTCCCTCACTCGCCATCAACCTCACTCTCCCACCAAACAAGGTTATGAGTGAGAGTGATGAGTAAAAAGAGAGTGAGTGAGAGTGGTGGGAGTGAGAGTGATGAGTAAGAGTAATGAGAGTGATGGGAGTAAGAGTGATGAGTAAGAGTTATAGGTGAGAGTGGTGGGTGTGAAAGTGATGAGTGAAGAGAGTGTGATGATGATGATGATGGGTGAAAGTGATGCATGGGTTTCAGAGAGTTGAGTGAATAGGATCGAGTGTAGTGAGTATTGAGTGAGTGAGAATAATGAGTGAGTGAGAATAATGAGTGAGTGAGAATAATGATGAGTGAGTGAGAATAATGAGTGAGTGAGAATAATGATGAGTGAGTGAGAATAATGAGTGAGTGAGTGAGAATAATGAGTGAGTGTATTTGCTTATTACACTAGGTGACGTCATTTGTTTACAGTATAATCTCCATGTAAATAGACAACACAGCCTGGACACGTCATTTGTTATAAGGGTAATGACAGAACAAATGAATCCAAATGGGCCACACAACTAATCCTCATTATTATGTAAATATGAAAATGTCAATGAACCACAGACTTTTATATATAGGGGGTAATTTATATAAGGGGTAATTCATATAGGGGTATTTTATATAGAGATTAATTCATATAGAGATAATTCCTATAGGGGGTAATTTATATAGGGAGTAATTTATATAGGAGTAATTTATATAGGTATAATTTATATATGAATGATTACTTTTCTATAGGGGATATGTTTCGTGGTATGGTTTGAAGGAATTAATATCACACCAACTTTACCCTAAAAAAAAACAAATCTTGCCTTAATAAACCAACTCCTCATATTTATGGCTCGTGCCTCTGTACAGTTATAAATATTAAAAGTCGTAAAGTGGTAAATCTAGAGTAATTGATTCCTCCGGACAACAGGACACCAGTATAATTTTGTTCAGCTGATTCTGTTTCCTGTCATACTTTGGAGGATTCAAGTCACTCCAAGATACCAACATTCTATCTACCATCATCCCTTTAAGGTGGTAATTCTTTTTTTGTTCATTGGAGTACTGTGATTCCTCCAAAGTATACTAGGAAATAGGACCAGAAGAGCAAAAATAATGGTGTTATGTTGCTTGGAATAGTTTGGAGGATTCAGTTGCTCCAGAATTACCAACACAAAACTTCCCCCTTAATTAAGGACCCCGTGATGTAGTCAGGAAATTGTAGGTTAGTGAGTCCTTCAAACATTGCCACGAAACACCATCTATATTGAAGGAGCTTGTTTCGTGGCATAGTCAGGAGGAATCAGAAGTCACCAAGTCTCATAATACGTGATCACAGGGTATACAAGTTAGGGGAGATTCTGTTTTTGGTAAATTGGAGGGCTACTGATTCCTCCTAACTATGCCAGGAAACAGACCATCTTAATATGTTACTAATAGAGAATCTGTTTCCTGTCACAGTTTGGAGGAATCAGCGGAGACCTTTCAATTCACCAAAAACAGAATCTCACCAATAATAATAATAATAATAATAATAATAATAATAATAATAATAATAATAATAATAATAATAATAATAATAATAATAATAATAATAATAATAATAATAATAATAATAATAATAATAATAATAATAATAATATAAAGAAACATATATACCATGCAATCATCTGGAGGTAATAGAAAAGCCAGCAAGATAAATAATATATATATATAGTTCACCACAGACTAAACAATAACTCAACTCTTTATTTTACACTATTTATTTATTTATTCATGTATTTTGGTTTAGTGAATGAGGTATATGACTCTTTCTGGCTACACTTGTTTCTGTTAACACTTCTTTCTGGCTACACTTGTTTCTGGTTACACAGTTGCCTCCACTCCCGCCTTTACCACTTCCCTACCTATCGTTTCCACTCTACGTTACTCCATAAAGTAATCACAGTTACCTTGGAAAAGTTTCACCGTTACCCAGCATACATTTCCATCGTTACTCCATAAAGTTCCATTTTTACCTCAAATAAGTTTCATCGTTGCCTATAAAGTATTCATCTTTACTTTACCCAAAAAGTTCCATCGTTTTCCCATAAAATACCATCACTACCAACTTATTTTTCTACCGTTACCACTCTTCGTTACTACATAAAGTTCCACCGTTACTATATAAAGTTCCACCGTTACCACATAAAGTTCCATCGTTACCACATAAAGTTCCACCATTACAACATAAAGTTCCACCATTACAACATAAAGTTCCATCGTTACAACATAAAGTTCCACCATTACAACATAAAGTTCCACCATTACAACATAAAGTTCCCTCGTTACTCCATAAAGTTATTATACAGTATACACTCAATTATAAATATACACTTAATTCACGAGAAAAGGGATTATATAGTTTTGGTACAGTTGGACACATGAATGGATGGTACAGTCCAGGTAAAAGATACTTGACCCATTTGAGTAACCAGTGTCTATTATCAGGTATTGTACTTGCTTTTTATTACCATCCTCAATACTGACTTCTGCCCCTGCATGGTGTCTCCTATTTGGCACTAAGGAACTTGATATTGGGAGAAAATGACCATCTCTCACTTGGGCTGTACCACCCTTTCATGTGTCCAACTGTAGCCTATATTATAATAGAGCGCCTTGATTTTTCTAAAGTATACCAGGAAACAGGACCAGATTAACAAAAATAATGGTGGCCTGATGCTGGGAATAGTTTTTTGGAGGAATCATTATCTCTAAAAATGCCAAATGTAAAGTATTTATATTATAAAACCATATACTTATGAAAATTTCTCCCAGACACACATGATGATAAATACCATACATACATATAGCATTTTTTTGTAGTTTTATTATCTCCTTTTCTCTTACTTAACTTTATATTATTACAATTACATATAGCTTTTCTCTGTAGTTTTATTATCTCCCTTTCTTCTACTTTAAGTTATATTATTACAACTACATAAACACAATGTATATTATATAACCTAACTTATGAAACTTTGCTCAAATACAAACATGACCACAAATCTCGCCTGCCTCACCCACGATCACCACCATCACCCACCACCACCACCACCACCATCACAATCACCACCATCACCACCACCACCACCACCCACGACCACCACCAGCACCATCACCCACCAGCATCACCACCATCACCACCACCACCAGCATCACCACCACCACCATCACCCACCACCAACACCCACCACCACCACCACCATTACAATCACCACCATCACCACCATCACCACCATCACCAGCATCACCACCACCACCACCACCACCACCACCAACACCCACCACCAGCACCACCACCACCCACCAACACCATCACCACCATCACCAGCACCACCATCACCAGCACCGCCACCACCACCATCACCCACCACCACCACCACCACCCACGACCACCACCACCACCAACACCCACCACCACCACCATCACCCACCAACACCATCACCACCAACACCAACATAATATACAAACGTGACAAACTCATATCTTCAGACACGAGCGTTTTAACACTGACATATAAATTCAGTGGATATTAAGACTGTCTCTCACTAACTATCCCTCAAGCATCAGCATTAGCCTATATAATTATCTTCGGGAACTTTTGTGTAAATCGACTCTCTAACATGACCATTATCAACAAACATATATGATTATTTTATCAGCTATATATATCTTTCAACCAAAATATCATAATTCATCTTACCCAGGTCCCCGTCGCTGCCAGCAGAGAGTAAACTTGACGAAGGGAAGAGGAAGGTGACGTTGACAACACAACACAGCGAAGTAACAAAGCCAACAACGACAGCAGTACCGTAATGAATGACCCGTTAGCAGAGGGACTGACTCGGGCAGGAGGAGGGGTGGTGTTGTTGTTGTTGTTGTTGTTGTTGATTTGAGTCACGCTGCACCCAACACCAGTCCAAGACACAGACTGGCTCGCTGGGCTGCCGTAACCTAGGCAGGCGTTGGGTCGCCGTGCCACAAGTTGCCAGAGGTGATGGTGGTAGTGGTGGTGAGGAGGAGGAGGGATTGGTTGGTGACTAGGAGGAGGAAGGAAAGGAAGGGAGGAAAGGAGCCAGGGGGGGACAGGAGATATAGGAGGGACCAGAAGCTGAGAGAGAGAGAGAGGAGGGGGAAGGGGAGGGGGAGAAAAATTGCGAGTGGAGAGAAACTTGAGGGGAAAGAAATGATCAAGGAAGAAGAGTGAGTGGATCGTAACTATGAGGAAGGGAAGGAGATAAGAAGAGAGTGGTGGCTGAGAAAGGAAAGTAAGGAGGGAACGAGAGAACTAGGAAGACTGGAAAGTATTGGGGAGGCTGGGAGAGGAAAAAAGGGAATGAGGGAAGGAGGAAAAGTGAGTGAAGGAAAACTGGGATGATGGGATGAAAAGAGGATGAGAAAGGATGCAGGAATAGAAAGGAGGGGGTGAAGGGAGAGAACAGGGAAAACTGGGAGGAGGGGAAGGAAAGTGGAGTGAATACTAGTCTGGGAATGGGAGAGAAGAGAAGTGTGGAGAGTGGAGACAAACAGGATAGAAGGGAAAGGAAGCAAAGAAGAAAGGGAGGGAGGAGAAAAATGGAGAGTGGAGACAAGCTGAATATAAGGGAAAGAGAGGAAAGAAGAGAATGAAGTCATAAGAGAGAGTGGAGCCTGAGGGAAGGAGGAAGGGAGGGAGGGAAAGTGAACAAGGAGAGAAAAGAGATATGAGGCATGCAGGGTGCAGGGAAGGAGAGACGAGAAGGAATATAAATGACATTCAGACAGCAACAGACTTATTTGATCCTTTTAGAATTGTTAGGAAAAGTATAGTAAAGTATATAAGACTGTGAGGGAGGAAAGGACAACGGGAGAAGATGGAAGGGAGAGACAAAACAGGGTGGGAAGGAGAGAAGAGGCTGGCAGGGGAGGGAGGCAAGAAACCCGAGGGCATGAAGGAGGCAGGGAGGAAGGGAGGAAAGGAGAGTAACTAGAAAGGGAGAGAGGGAAGGGGGTAAAGGAAGAAAAGGAGAGGAGGTAGGGAAGGAGAGAAACTAGAGAGGGGGGAAGGAGGAGGCATAGAGGAAGAGAAAAAGAGGAGGTAGGGAAGGAGGAAATGAGAGAAATTAACTAGAGAGGGAGGGAGGGATAGAGGAAGAGAAAGAGAGGAGGGTGGGGAGGGAGGGATGAAGGAACTAGAGAGGGAGGGAAGGGGGGATAGAGGAAGAGTAAGAGAGGAAGGTAGGGAGGAGGGAAGGGACGGAACAGAGGCTAGGATGGAGATAAAGGTGGGATGGGCATGTGCTGCGCGCGCTGTGTGTCACTATTTCACTTCCTGACCCATGCACTCTCGGTCGTGAAGGAATGTAAACAAACCCATCACGTACAGTATACATTACAGGAGGGAAATAATGTGGAGTGAAACTGAAGGAGGAGGTATGGAATAATGATAGAAGAATAATGGAAACGAGAAGAGGGGAGGAAGAATGGGGATGGGAGAGGAAGGGGTGGGATGTAGACGTAGCATCATGTAGGAGAAAGAGGAAGGAGGAATAGAAGAAGAATGGAGAAGAGAAGAGGGGAGAAGGAAAGGAGAAAGGAGTCTGGTATCCAACATATAGGGATGGGAGAGGAGGGATGGGATGTGGGAGAGAGGAAGGAGGAATAGAAGAAAGAGAAATAGAAAAAAAGTGAAGAAGAGAAAAGGGGAGAGGGGGAAGGAAAGGAAGGAGGAATAAAAGAAGGATAAATAGAAGGAGGAACAGAAGAAGAGTGAAGAAGAGAAGAGAGGAGAGGGGGAAGGAGAGGAAGGGGGAATAGAAGAAGGAAAAATAGAAGGAGGAACAGAAGAAGAGTGAAGAAGAGAAGAGAGGAGAGAGGGAAGGAAGGTGAGTGTGGTATCCAACAAGTGGGTCTGGGTGGGTGAGGAGAGGAAGGAGGGAGGAATCTACAGCACCTGTTGCTATATTCCTGTCCTGACGCTCACTGACCCGCCGGTGTTGTCCCAAGTCTCTCGTAACACGGGGATATCTCTCACCTTATATATCCCCATGTCTGGTATAGGTACGGGGATTTTCTTTCCTTTTGCTACCTGTTTTTTTCAGAGTATAGGTCGATATCGTATCTAGACTTTGGTTAGATATATAAAATGTGCTCAAAAGAATAAAACTGAACGGTCTTGTGTTTCATGATTGACGTAATATTGATTTTGGTGAGTAAGTGAAGATTGGAGTGGAGGGGTGGGTGTGGGTTGAGAATTTTACGTCTGAAGTGTTACGGTGCCTTATTTACAGTGTTGATAATGTTCAATGAATATTCCAATACTTATTTTGATTTGTTTATATTATATTTTGTGTATATTAGAAGTATGACAAAGGGATGAATTATAGGATGTCGAGGTTATGACGTAGACAGGGCGTGGAGTTGAATGAGGCGCTTGTTGAGTTGCTTTTGTTAGAGGAGGAGAGAGGTCTCATGGCGGTCGAGGACAGTGGACGGGTTTGGTGTTGTGGTGGGATTTGAGTGATAATTTCGGACGTTCGTCATGGTCTAAGGGCATTGTGAGGTTTGTGGTATTGTTGTTGGAGTGTGGTGCTTCTTTAGGGAGTGATTAGGTGGTGGTAGAGGTCTGTACCAGGTGTGAATTGAGGTACATGTGAGTGGTGAGGCGGCCATAGGTGGCGACAGGTGTTGTGGTATTGGAGTCCTGGTGGGTTATTTGGTGGCATTTCTGATGTTATTTCTGATGTGTTGACTCAAGGTGGTGTTTGATACTGTGTTATTGGAGGGTGTCCACTGTCCTGGTGAGTTATTTGGTGGTCTTTCTGATATTTGGTGTTATTTCTGGAGTGTGATGTTATTTCTGGAGTGTGATGTTATTTCTGGAGTGTGATGTTATTTCTGATATGTGATATTATTTCTGATGTGTTAATTTAAGGTAATATTTGGTATTTTTTACCATTACCATCGCCATAAAATTTTTACCATTACCATCGCCGTAAATTTTTTACCATTACCATCGCCGTAAAATTTTTACCATTACCATCGCCATAAAATTTTTACCATTACCATCGCCGTAAAATTTTTACCATTACCATCACCGTAAATTTTTTACCATTACCATCGCCGTAAAATTTTTACCATTACCATCGCCGTAAAATTTTTACCATTACCATCGCCGTAAAATTTTTACCATTACCATCGCCGTAAAAAATTTTACCATTACCATTGCCGGAATTTTTTTTACCATTACCATCGCTGTAAAATTTTTACCATTACCATCGCCGTAAAATTTTTACCATTACCATCACCGTAAAATTTTACCATTACCATCACCGTAAAATTTTTACCATTACCATCACCGTAAAATTTTTACCATTACCATCACCATAAAATTTTTACAATAACCATCACCGTAAATTTTTTACCATTACCATCACCGTAAAATTTTTACCATTACCATCACCGTAAAATTTTTACCATTACCCTCACCGTAAAATTTTTACCATTACCCTCACCGTAAAATTTTTACCATGACCATCACCGAATTTTTTTTACCATGACCATCACCATAAAATTTTTACCATTACCATCACCGTAAAATTTTTACCATTACCATCACCGTAAAATTTTTACCATTACCATCACCGTAAAATTTTTACCATTACCATCACCGTAAAATTTTTACCATTACCATCACCGTAAAATTTTTACCATTACCCTCACCGTAAAATTTTTACCATTACCCTCACCGTAAATTTTTTACCATGACCATCACCGAAATTTTTTTTACCATGACCATCACCATAAAATTTTTACCATTACCATCACCATAAAATTTTTACCATTACCATCACCGTAAATTTTTTACCATTACCATCACCGTAAAATTTTTACCATTAGGCCTACCATCACCGTAAAATTTTTACCATTACCATCACCGTAAAATTTTTACCATTACCATCACTGTAAAATTTTTACCATTACCATCACCGTAAAATTTTTACCATTACCATCACCATAAAATTTTTACCATTACCATCACCGTAAATTTTTTACCATTACCATCACCGTAAAATTTTTACCATTACCATCACCGTAATTTTCTTACCATTACCATCACCATAAAAATTTTACCATTACCATCACCGTAAAAATTTTACCATTACCATCATCGTAAAAATTTTACCATTACCCTCACCGTAAAATTTTTACCATTACCCTCACCATAAAAATTTTACCATTACCCTCACCGTAAAATTTTTACCATGACCATCACCGAAACTTTTTTACCATGACCATTACGTAAAATTTTTACCATTACCATCACCGTAAAATTTTTACCATTACCATCACCGTAAATTTTTTACCATTACCATCATCGTAAATTTTTTACCATTACCATCACCATAAATTTTTTATCATTACTATCACCGTAATTTTTTTACCATTACCATCACCGTAAATATTTTACCATTGCCATCACCATAAAAATTTTACCATTACCATCACCGTAAAATTTTTACCATTACCATCACCGTAAAAAATTTACCCTTACCATCACCGTAAAATTTTTACCATTACCATCACCGTAAAATTTTTACCATTACCATCATCGTAAATTTTTTACCATTACCATCACCGTAAAAAAAATTCCATTACAATCACCGTAAATTTTTTACCATTACCATCACTGTAAAAATTTTACCATTACCATCACCGTAAAATTTTTACCATTACCATCACCGTAAAATTTTTACCATTACCATCACCGTAAATTTTTTACCATTACCATCACCGTAAAAAATTTACCATTACCATCACCGTAAAATTTTTACCATTACCATCACCGTAATTTTCTTACCATTACCATCACCGTAAAAATTTTACCATTACCATCACCGTAAATTTTTTACCATTACCATCATCGTAAAATTTTTACCATTACCATCATCGTAAAAATTTTACCATTACCATCACCGTAAAATTTTTACCATTACCATCACCGTAAAAATGTTACCATTACCATCACCGTAAAATTTTTACCATTACCATCACCGTAAATTTTTTACCATTACCATCACCGTAAAATTATTACCATTACCATCACCGTAAAATTACTATCATTACCATCACCATAAATTTTTTACCATTACCATCACCGTAAAAATTTTACCATTACCATCACCGTAAAAAATTTACCCTTACCATCACCGTAAAAATTTTACCATTACCATCACCGTAAAATTTTTACCATTACCATCATCTTAAAATTTTTACCATTACCATCACCGTAAAAAAATTTCCATTACAATCACCGTAAATTATTTACCATTACCATCACTGTAAAATTTTTACCATTACCATCACCGTAAAATTTTTACCATTACCATCACTGTAAAATTTTTACCATTACCATCACCGTAAATTTTTTACTATTACCATCACCGTAAAAATTTTACCATTACCATCACCGTAAAATTTTTACCATTACCATCACCGTAATTTTTTTACCATTACCATCACCGTAAAAATTTTACCATTACCATCACCGTAAAAGTTTTACCATTACCATCATCGTAAAATTTTTACCATTACCATCATCGTAAAAATTTTACCATTACCATCACCGTAAAATTTTAACCATTACGATCACCGTAAAAATGCTACCATTACCATCACCGTAAAATTTTTACCATTACCATCACCGTAATTTTTTTACAATTACCATCACCGTAAAATATTTACCATTACCATCACCGTAAAATTTTTACCATTACCATCACCGTAAAATTTTTACAATTACCCTCACCGTAAATTTTTTACCATTACCATCACCGTAATATTTTTGCCATTACCATCACCGTAAATTTTTTACCATTACCATCACCGTAATATTTTTACCATTACCATCACCGTAAAATTTTTACCATTACCATCACCGTAAAATTTTTACCATTACCATCACCGTAAAATTTTTACCATTACCATCACCGTAATTTTTTTACCATTACCATCACCGTAAATTTTTTACCATTACCATCACCGTAAAATTTTTACCATTACCATCACCGTAAAATTTTTACCATTACCCTCACCGTAAATTTTTTACCATTACGCTCACCGTAAAATTTTTACCATTACCCTCACCGTAAAAATTTTACCATTACCCACACCGTAAAATTTTTACCATTACCCTCACCATAAAAATTTTACCATTACCCTCACCGTAAAATTTTGACCATTACCTTCACCGTAAAATTTTTACCATTACCCTCACCGTAATTTTTTTACCATTACCATCACCGTAATATTTTTACCATTACCATCACCGTAAAATTTTTACCATTACCATCACCGTAAAATTTTTACCATTACCATCACCGTAAAATTTTTACCATTACCATCACCGTAATTTTTTTACCATTACCATCACCGTAAATTTTTTACCATTACCATCGCCGTAAAAATTTTTACCATTACCATTGCCGGAATTTTTTTTACCATTACCATCGCTGTAAAATTTTTACCATTACCATCGCCGTAAAATTTTTACCATTACCCTCACCGTAAATTTTTTACCATGACCATCACCGAAATTTTTTTACCATGACCATCACCATAAAATTTTTACCATTACCATCACTGTAAAATTTCTACCATTACCATCACCGTAAAAATTTTACCATTACCATCACCGTAAAAATTTTACCATTACCATCACTGTAAAATTTTTACCATTACCATCACCGTAAAATTTTTACCATTACCATCACCATAAAATTTTTACCATTACCATCACCGTAAATTTTTTACCATTACCATCACCGTAAAATTTTTACCATTACCATCACCGTAAATTTTTTACCATTACCATCACCGTAAAATTTTTACCATTACCATCACCATAAAAATTTTACCATTACCATCACCGTAAATTTTTTACCATTACCATCACCGTAAAATTTTTACCATTACCATCACCGTAAAATTTTTACCATTACCATCACCGTAAATTTTTTACCATTACCATCACCGTAAAATTTTTACCATTACCATCACCATAAAAATTTTACCATTACCCTCACCGTAAATTTTTTACCATGACCATCACCGAAACTTTTTTACCATGACCATTACGTAAATTTTTTACCATTACCATCACCGTAAATTTTTTACCATTACCCTCACCGTAAATTTTTTACCATTACCATCATCGTAAAATTTTTACCATTACCATCACCATAAAATTTTTATCATTACCATCACCGTAAATTTTTTACCATTACCATCACCGTAAAAATTTTACCATTACCATCACCGTAAAAATTTTACCATTACCATCACCATAAAATTTTTACCATTACCATCACCGTAAAATTTTTACCATTACCATCACCGTAAAAAATTTACCCTTACCATCACCGTAAAATTTTTACCATTACCATCACCGTAAAATTTTTACCATTACCATCATCGTAAATTTTTTACCATTACCATCACCGTTAAAAAAATTCCATTACAATCACCGTAAAATTTTTACCATTACCATCACTGTAAAAATTTTACCATTACCATCACCGTAAAATTTTTACCATTACCATCACCGTAAATTTTTTACCATTACCATCACCGTAAATTTTTTACCATTACCATCACCGTAAAAATTTTACCATTACCATCACTGTAAAAATTTTACCATTACCATCACCGTAATTTTCTTACCATTACCATCACCGTAAAAATTTTACCATTACCATCACCGTAAAATTTTTACCATTACCATCAATCGTAAAAATTTTACCATTACCTTCACCGTAAAATTTTTACCATTACCCTCACCATAAAAATTTTACCATTACCCTCACCGTAAAATTTTTACCATGACCATCACCGAAACTTTTTTACCATGACCATTACGTAAAATTTTTACCATTACCATCACCGTAAAAATTTTACCATTACCATCACCGTAAATTTTTTACCATTACCATCATCGTAAAATTTTTACCATTACCATCACCATAAAATTTTTATCATTACCATCACCATAAATTTTTTACCATTACCATCACCGTAAATATTTTACTATTACCATCACCGTAAAAATTTTACCATTACCATCACCATAAAATTTTTACCATTACCATCACTGTAAAATTTTTACCATTACCATCACCGTAAAAAATTTACCCTTACCATCACCGTAAATTTTTTACCATTACCATCACCGTAAAATTTTTACCATTAACATCATCGTAAATTTTTTACCATTACCATCACCGCAAAAAAATTTCCATTACAATCACCGTAAATTTTTTACCATTACCATCACTGTAAAAATTTTACCATTACCATCACCGTAAAATTTTTACTATTACCATCACCGTAAAATTTTTACCATTACCATCACCGTAAATTTTTTACCATTACCATCACCGTAAAAATTTTACCATTACCATCACCGTAAAATTTTTACCATTACCATCACCGTAATTTTCTTACCATTACCATCACCGTAAAAATTTTACCATTACCATCACCGTAAAATTTTTACCATTACCATCATCGTAAAATTTTTACCATTACCATCATCGTAAAATTTTTACCATTACCATCACCGTAAAATTTTTACCATTACCATCACCGTAAAAATGTTACCATTACCATCACCGTAAAATTTTTACCATTACCATCACCGTAAATTTTTTACCATTACCATCACCGTAAAATTATTACCATTACCATCACTGTAAAATTATTATCATTACCATCACCATAAATTTTTTACCATTACCATCACCGTAAAATTTTTACCATTACCATCACCGTAAAAAATTTACCCTTACCATCACCGTAAAATTTTTACCATTACCATCACCGTAAAATTTTTACCATTACCATCATCTTAAAATTTTTACCATTACCATCACCGTAAAAAAAAATCCATTACAATCACTGTAAATTTTTTACCATTACCATCACTGTAAAATTTTTACCATTACCATCACCATAAAATTTTTACCATTACCATCACCGTAAAATTTTTACCATTACCATCACCGTAAATTTTTTACCATTACCATCACCGTAAAAATTTTACCATTACCATCACCGTAAAATTTTTACCATTACCATCACCGTAATTTTTTTACCATTACCATCACCGTAAAAATTTTACCATTACCATCACCGTAAAATTTTTACCATTACCATCATCGTAAAATTTTTACCATTACCATCATCGTAAAAATTTTACCATTACCATCACCGTAATTTTTTTACCATTACCATCACCGTAAAATTTTTACCATTACCCTCACCGTAAAAATTTTACCATTACCCTCACCGTAAAATTTTTACCATTACCCTCACCATAAAAATTTTACCATTACCCTCACCGTAAATTTTTTACCATGACCATCACCGAAACTTTTTTACCATGACCATTACGTAAAATTTTAACATTACCATCACCGTAAAATTTTTACCATTACCATCACTGTAAAATTTTTACCATTACCATCATCGTAAAATTTTTACCATTACCATCACCATAAAATTTTTACCATTACCATCACCGCAAATTTTTTACCATTACCATCACCGTAAAAATTTTACCATTACCATCACCGTAAATTTTTTACCATTACCATCACCATAAAATTTTTACCATTACCATCACCGTAAAATTTTTACCATTACCATCACCGTAAAAAATTTACCCTTACCATCACCGTAAAATGTTTACCATTACCATCACCGTAAAAATTTTACCATTACCATCATCGTAAAATTTTTACCATTACCATCACCGTAAAAAAAATTCCATTACAATCACCGTAAATTTTTTACCATTACCATCACTGTAAAATTTTTACCATTACCATCACCGTAAAATTTTTACCATTACCATCACTGTAAAATTTTTACCATTACCATCACTGTAAAATTATTACCATTACCATCACTATAAAATTATTACCATTACCATCACCGTAAAATTTTTACCATTACCATCACCGTAAATTTTTTACCATTACCATCACCGTAAAATTTTTACCATTACCATCACCGTAAAATATTTACCATTACCTTCACCGTAAAATTTTTACCATTACCATCACCGTAAAATTTTTACCATTACCATCACCATAAAAATTCTACCATTACCATCACCGTAAATATTTTGCCATTACCATCACCGTAAAATTTTTACCATTACCATCACTGTAAAATTTTTACCATTACCATCACCGTAAAAAATTTACCCTTACCATCACCATAAATTTTTTACCATTACCATCACCGTAAAATTTTTACCATTAACATCATCGTAAATTTTTTACCATTACCATCACCGCAAAAAATTTTCCATTACAATCACCGTAAATTTTTTACCATTACCATCACTGTAAAAATTTTACCATTACCATCACCGTAAAATTTTTACTATTACCATCACCGTAAAATTTTTACCATTACCATCACCGTAAATTTTTTACCATTACCATCACCGTAAAAATTTTACCATTACCTTCACCGTAAAATTTTTACCATTACCATCACCGTAATTTTCTTACCATTACCATCACCGTAAAAATTTTACCATTACCATCACCGTAAAATTTTTACCATTACCATCATCGTAAAATTTTTACTATTACCATCATCGTAAAATTTTTACCATTACCATCACCGTAAAATTTTTACCATTACCATCACCGTAAAAATGTTACCATTACCATCACCGTAAAATATTTACCATTACCATCACCGTAAATTTTTTACCATTACCATCACCGTAAAATTATTACCATTACCATCACCGTAAAATTATTATCATTACCATCACCATAAATTTTTTACCATTACCATCACCGTAAAATTTTTACCATTACCATCACCGTAAAAAATTTACCCTTACCATCACCGTAAAATTTTTACCATTACCATCACCGTAAAATTTTTACCATTACCATCATCTTAAAATTTTTACCATTACCATCACTGTAAAAAAAATTCCATTACAATCACCGTAAATTTTTTACCATTACCATCACTGTAAAATTTTTACCATTACCATCACCATAAAATTTTTACCATTACCATCACCGTAAAATTTTTACCATTACCATCACCGTAAATTTTTTACCATTACCATCACCGTAAAAATTTTACCATTACCATCACCGTAAAATTTTTACCATTACCATCACCGTAATTTTTTTACCATTACCATCACCGTAAAAATTTTACCATTACCATCACCGTAAAATTTTTACCATTACCATCATCGTAAAATTTTTACCATTACCATCATCGTAAAAATTTTACCATTACCATCACTGTAAAATTTTTACCATTACCATCACCGTAAAAATGTTACCATTACCATCACCGTAAAATTTTTACCATTACCATCACCGTAATTTTTTTACAATTACCATCACCGTAAAATATTTACCATTACCATCACCGTAAAATTTTTACCATTACCATCACCGTAAATTTTTTACCATTACCATCACCGTAAAATTATTACCATTACCATCACCGTAAAATTATTATCATTACCATCACTGTAAAATTTTTACCATTACCATCACTGTAAAATTATTACCTTTACCATCACTGTAAAATTTTAACCATTACCCTCACCGTAAAATTATTACCATTACCCTCACCGTAAAATTTTGACCATTACCTTCACCGTAAAATTTTTACCATTACCATCACCGTAAAATTTTTACCATTACCATCACCGTAATTTTTTTACCATTACCATCACTGTAAAATTTTTACCATTACCATCACCGTAAAATTTTTACCATTACCATCACCGTAAAATTTTTACCATTACCCTCACCGTAAATTTTTTACCATTACGCTCACCGTAAATTTTTTACCATTACCCTCACCGTAAAAATTTTACCATTACCCTCACCGTAAAAATTTTACCATTACCCTCACCATAAAAATTTTACCATTACCCTCACCGTAAAATTTTGACCATTACCTTCACCGTAAAATTTTTACCATTACCCTCACCGTAAATTTTTTACCATTACCATCACCGTAATTTTTTTGCCATTACCATCACCGTAAATTTTTTACCATTACCATCACCGTAATATTTTTACCATTACCATCACCGTAAAATTTTTACCATTACCATCACCGTAAAATTTTTACCATTACCATCACCGTAAAATTTTTACCATTACCATCACCGTAATTTTTTTACCATTACCATCACCGTAAATTTTTTACCATTACCATCACCGTAAAATTTTTACCATTACCATCACCGTAAAATTTTTACCATTACCCTCACCGTAAATTTTTTACCATGACCATCACCGAAACTTTTTTACCATGACCATTACGTAAAATTTTTACCATTACCATCACCGTAAAATTTTTACCATTACCATCACCGTAAATTTTTTACCATTACCATCACCGTAAAAATTTTACCCTTACCATCACCGTAAAATGTTTACCATTACCATCACCGTAAAAATTTTACCATTACCATCATCGTAAAATTTTTACCATTACCATCACCGTAAAAAAAATTCCATTACAATCACCGTAATTTTTTTACCATTACCATCACTGTAAAATTTTTACCATTACCATCACCGTAAAATTTTTACCATTACCATCACCATAAAATTTTTACCATTACCATCACCGTAAAATTTTTACCATTACCTTCACCGTACAATTTTTACCATTACCATCACTGTAAAAATTTTACCATTACCATCACCGTAATTTTTTTACCATTACCATCACCGTAAAATTTTTACCATTACCCTCACCGTAAAAATTTTACCATTACCCTCACCGTAAAATTTTTACCATTACCCTCACCATAAAAATTTTACCATTACCCTCACCGTAAATTTTTTACCATGACCATCACCGAAACTTTTTTACCATGACCATTACGTAAAATTTTAACATTACCATCACCGTAAAATTTTTACCATTACCATCACTGTAAAATTTTTACCATTACCATCATCGTAAAATTTTTACCATTACCATCACCATAAAATTTTTACCATTACCATCACCGTAAATTTTTTACCATTACCATCACCGTAAAAATTTTACCATTACCATCACCGTAAAATTTTTACCATTACCATCACCATAAAATTTTTACCATTACCATCACCGTAAAATTTTTACCATTACCATCACCGTAAAAAATTTACCCTTACCATCACCGTAAAATGTTTACCATTACCATCACCGTAAAAATTTTACCATTACCATCATCGTAAAATTTTTACCATTACCATCACCGTAAAAAAAATTCCATTACAATCACCGTAAATTTTTTACCATTACCATCACTGTAAAATTTTTACCATTACCATCACCGTAAAATTTTTACCATTACCATCACTGTAAAATTTTTACCATTACCATCACTGTAAAATTATTACCATTACCATCACTATAAAATTATTACCATTACCATCACCGTAAAATTTTTACCATTACCATCACCGTAAATTTTTTACCATTACCATCACCGTAAATTTTTTACCATTACCATCACCGTAAAATATTTACCATTACCTTCACCGTAAAATTTTTACCATTACCATCACCGTAAAATTTTTACCATTACCATCACCATAAAAATTCTACCATTACCATCACCGTAAATATTTTGCCATTACCATCACCGTAAAATTTTTACCATTACCATCACCGTAAAATTTTTACCATTACCCTCACCGTAATTTTTTTTACCATTACCATCACCGTAAAATTTTTACCATTACCATCACCGTAAAATTTTTACCATTACCATCACCGTAAAATTTTTACCATTACCATCACCGTAAAAATTTTACCATTACCATCACCGTAAAAATTTTACCATTACCATCACCGTAAATTTTTTGCCAATACCATCACCGTAAAATTTTTACCATTACCATCACCGTAAAATTTTCACCATTACCATCACTGTAAAATTTTTACCATTACCATCACCGTAAATTTTTTACCATTACCATCACCGTAAAATTTTTACCATTACCATCACCGTAAATTTTTTACCATTACCATCACCGTAAAATTTTTACCATTACCATCACCGTAAATTTTTTACCATTACCATCACCGTAAAATTTTTACCATTACCATCACCGTAAATTTTTTACCATTACCATCACCGTAATTTTTTTACCATTACCATCACCGTAAAAATGTTACCATTACCATCACCGTAAATTTTTTACCATTACCATCATCGTAAAATTTTTACCATTACCATCATCGTAAAAATTTTGCCATTACCATCACTGTAAAATTTTTACCATTACCATCACCGTAAAAATGTTACCATTACCATCACCGTAAAATTTTTACCATTACCATCACCGTAATTTTTTTACAATTACCATCACCGTAAAAATTTTACCATTACCATCACCGTAAAATTTTTACCATTACCATCACCGTAAATTTTTTACCATTACCATCACCATAAAATTATTACCATTACCATCACCGTAAAATTATTATCATTACCATCACTGTAAAATTTTTACCATTACCATCACTGTAAAATTATTACCTTTACCATCACTGTAAAATTTTAACCATTACCATCACCGTAAAATTTTTACCATTACCCTCACCGTAAAATTTTTACCATTACCCTCACCGTAAATTTTTTACCATTACCATCACTGTAATTTTTTTACCATTACCATCCCCGTAAAATTTTGACCATTACCTTCACCGTAAAATTTTGACCATTACCCTCACCGTAAATTTTTTACCATTACCATCACCGTAAATTTTTTGCCATTACCATCACCGTAAATTTTTTACCATTACCATCACCGTAATATTTTTACCATTACCATCACCGTAAAATTTTTACCATTACCATCATCGTAAAAATTTTACCATTACCATCACCGTAAAATTTTTACCATTACCATCACCGTAAATTTTTTACCATTACCTTCACCATAAAATTTTTACCATTACCATCACCGTAAAAATTTTACAATTACCATCACCATAAATTTTTTACCATTACCATCACTGTAAAATTTTTACCATTACCTTCACCGTAAAATTTTTACCATTACCATCACTGTAAAATTTTTACCATTACCATCACCGTAAAATTTTTACCATTACCATCACCGTAAATTTTTTACCATTACCATCACTGTAAAATGTTTACCATTACCATCACCGTAAAAATTTTACCATTACCATCACCGTAAAATTTTTACCATTACCATCACCGTAAAAATTTTACTATTACCATCACCGTAAAATTTTTACCATTACCATCCCCGTAAAATTTTTACCATTACCATCACCGTAAAATTTTTACCATTACCATCACCGTAAAATTATTACCATTACCATCACCATAAAATTATTACCATTACCATCACTGTAAAATTTTAACCATTACCATCACTGTAAAATTATTACCATTACCATCACTGTGAAATTTTAACCATTACCATCACTGTAAAATTATTACCATTACCATCACCGTAAAATGTTTACCATTACCATCACCGTAAAATTTTTACCATTACCATCACCGTAAAACTTTTACCATTACCATCACCGTAAAATCTTTACTGCTATACAGTATACTTCCTCACGTTATAAGTGTATACAAGTTATTTGATTCCACAAGTTATTGCTTCACTAAAAAAAAATACGGCACATATTAACAATTAATATTATTTTCTTTTGTAAGGCTTAATTTAAGACCGACATCGATTCACTTTCGGTAACTCATGCTGCTAGACTCCTGTAGAGGCCCACGTAGAAGAGTATTATATATATTCAGCGGTGATGTGGGCAGCCAGCAGTGTAGTTCATATGGGTTTGGGAGCCCTTTTTTCCCTCCCAGTTACTGCCTTTTAATTCTACAACTGTCTCACCTTTCTGTCTGCTGGTTCCTTGGTACTTACTGCATGTCCCACCTCTCTATCACCTTCTCCTTCGTCCTACATTGTCTTCCAGGCCTGTGGTGACCTTGTTCATCCCCAAATTAACAATGTCTAACAAAACTAGCAACTGGGACAATCTTCACCCACGTAAATCACCTTCGCATTCTATCGATATTCAACACCGCAATCACCCTTGTCATTTTAAGGTGAGAACCTCTATGTTGGTGAATTGGGAGGTCTCTATATAGCTGATTATACCACACTATATGCCATGAAACACATCCCCTATTAGTATCATTGAGGGCGTTTGTTTCCTGGCATATACAGCTTGGAGGAATCAGAGACTATTCTTCCAGTTCACCAACAAGAGAAATAATGATCTTCTATAATGCATAGTTCAATCAGGGGGGGAGGGGCTGTGTAGGTTAGTCGTTAAGGGAGATTATCTTGTTAGTAAATTGGAAGGTTACTGCTGATTCCTCCTCACCAGGCCACGAAACACATCCCCTATTAGTGTAACATTAAGGACATCTGTTTCCTGGTATGTGCAGTTTGGAGGAATCATACACAGACCTTCCAATTCACCAACAAGATCGAGATTCTTTCCTTAATTAATAATGTCTTGTAAAAACAAAATTGGATATATGATCACAGTGTCAGGTGATTTCATTAAGATGGTTCAACTTATTCCATAGCATTTCATTAAGATGGTTCAACTTATTCCATAGCATTTCAGTAAGATGGTTCAACTTATTCCATAGCATTTCATTAAGATGGTTCAACTTATTCCATAGCATTTCAGTAAGATGGTTCAACTTATTCCATAGCATTTCATTAAGATGGTTCAACTTATTCCATAGCATTTCAGTAAGATGGTTCAACTTATTCCATAGCATTTCAGTAAGATGGTTAAACTTATTCCATAGCATTCTTGTCCAAGTTCTTTATTTACCTTTAGTACAAACCCCAATATTTTAGGGAACGTTGCCGCTAAAAGCCATAAATTTATCAGATACATGGTGGGAAATTAACATGTCATTTCTATTTTGTTATAGTTATACCAAATTCATTGGTTTCATTTACGTTTTTGTCATCCATAGAATATTGACATTTTTAAGTAGAACTATACTATAATTTCATCACTGCCCTAGCTCTCTTGCCCTGTTTTTATTATTACTATTATTATTATTATTATTATTATTATTATTGTTATTGATGTTTAAGGACCTTGTTTATCGTGTATAGATTAAGGAGGTATTCTGATTCCTTCTGCCTAAACCATGACATTGAGTGATTGGGTCAAGGTAAATACAAGATCAAAATCTTGGTGTGAACAACTCCATAAACTGACATTGACTTTGGAAACGCACATTAAAAAATCAATGATGAAGAAGTTTTCTAGAATATGTTAACATTGACTTTTCTCTTGTTGTTGTACATTTAAGAGTGAGTCCAAATATTTTTATTGTACTGATGAAGTGTTTACTTTTTTATACAAAAGAACTTTGGAGGTTTACTGATTCTTCTAAACTGAGCTAAGAAACTGATTTCCTGTTAATTAGTATCATTAAGGTCGTCTGTTTCCTGATCTAGTTTGAAGGAATCAGTAGTTTGTAGTTCACCAACAAGAAAATTTAGTGGGAAAGATTTGGAAGATCGTGGTCCCTCCTTTCCTTCTATTTCCTTGGTGTTTGCTGTCCCTCCTTTCCTTCTATTTCCTTGGTGTTTACTGTCCCTTCTTTCCTTCTATTTCCTTAGTGTTTGCTGCCCCTCCTTTCCTTCTATTTCCTTAGTGTTTGCTGCCCCTCCTTTCCTTCTATTTCCTTGGTGTTTACTGTCCCTTCTTTCCTTCTATTTCCTTAGTGTTTGCTGCCCCTCCTTTCCTTCTATTTCCTTGGTGTTTACTAATTTTAATAATTAGTTTTTTTAATTGTTTTTTTAATATATTTCTTTTTAATATTTTTTTTATTAATTATGTTTTTTGTAATAATTATATTTTTTTAGTATTATTATTATTGCATTTTATTTTATTATTATTTTTTTATTCGTCGTCGCCGCCGCCGACCCGCCGCCCTGCCGCCGCCGCCGCCGCCGCCGCCGCCGCCACCGCCGCCACCCCCCCGCCGCCGCCGCCCCGCCGCCCCGCCGCCCCGCCGCCGCCGCTGCCGCCGCCGCCGCTGCTACCGTCGTTTTTTAATATTTTTTTTTTTTTAATTTTTAATAATATATTTCTTTTTATTTTTTTATTTTTTTTTAATTAACTTTTTTATTATTATTATTATATATTTTTTTTATTATTATTATTATTATTATTATTATTATTATTAGCACTGGGCTTCGCCCACCACGGCTGCGCCGTGGGTGCTTTTGCCTGCGCTCGCACCCCCCCCCCCCCCCCACTCGCGGCGCGCTTCTCTCGCCGCTCCACCCACCCCCACCCCACAATCAGATGTCCCACCAGATAGTGAAGATGTCAAGTAGTGAAGAAGTACTACACATGAAATGTAACAATTTCGCTCGTCCCTCCAATCAGATGTCACACCAAGTAGTTTAGATGTATGTATGGTGAGTGCCACATTTTATATATATTTTTTTATTTATTGGCATAATTTAATGGAGAGGGAGTCAAATTGTTCTAATGTTCCAAAAGTATACTATTAATATCATTGTTTAGATTTGTGATGCTATATAGTATGGTTTGGTTTGGTAAGGTCTGGTTAATTAAGTTTTCTGTACAGCTGGCCACAGGAATTCTTACACATGTAGCAGGCAGGCAACCTTTATGTTTATGTATAACATTGTTCATATTCCAGGTTGACTACAGATATCGTCACATGGTCATATTTCAGGTTCACTCTAAAACTTGATATACAATATGTAACCTGAAGCAATAAAGAGACTAGACCAGACAAGAACAAACTTATTTGTCATTAACCCCAAAGTGAAGATACCAGACATCTTCACTACAACCTAACCAACGTTACACACATGTAGGATATATGGAAAGAGAGGTAATTATTCTGAAAGTACTGCAATGAATGGTCAACAAGTTTTTTTTTTTTTTTTTTTTAAGGTCTACCGGTTGACTCGGTGATTGCAAAACAACAAGTCTATTAATAATGTTGTATTGCAATTACATAGTCTTATTTTCTATATGTTGCAAGTACCTGGAAACAACAGCGTGTGTACGAATTTTTGTGTCCAACAAGCACTGGCTTCGCCTTTATAAAGTTACTACACTGTCTATACATGACGTGTTAGTGGAGTAATAGTGACGTGTAGTAAACATGTGTGTGTATATGTACAGTATATATGATAGGGGCCAGTAGGTGTGTGTGTGTGTGTGTCTCTGTGTGTGTGTGTCCATACAATAGGTGAGTGGTGTGTGTGTGTGGTTGAGTGCTACCATGACCCACATTCCACTTCATCTTCTGCATGACTAGAGAGAGAGAGAGAGGTGTTACAGGGAATATATGTTCTCATTATATAACGAATAGGCAACCCAGTCGTAAGGGTACGAACTTAGTAAGAGTACTGTACATAATCGTTTTGGTACATTAAAGCTCCTTGATTCCTCCAATGTATGCCAAGAAACAAGGTCAGATTAACAAAAATAAAGGTGTCCTGTTGCCTGGAATAGTTTGGTGGAATCGGTTGCTCCCGATTTATATACCAACACTGTATTATGCCCCTTAATTAAATAACTACGAGCACTGGGCTTCGCCCACCACGGCTGCGCCGTGGGTGCTTTTGCCTGCGGCGCTGCTCGCTACGCTCGCCCCCCCCCCTCCCCCCTACTCGCGGAAAGCTTCGCTCGCCCCTCCACCCCCACCCCCCAATCAGATGTCACACCATGTAGTGAAGATGTCAAGTAGTGAAAAAGTACTACACATGAAATGCCCGGTAGTTTTGATGTATGTATGTATGGGGAGTGCCACATTTTATCCCGGAATTGCACTTTTTGAGATTGTTTTGTGACTTTTTGAAAGTTTGGAAAGGTTGCAATTTTTAAGATACATTGATTGATTGATACGAGTCATACACTAATATAAAGTCTACATATTTTACCTGTATGATATCAAAGCAACCACGTTCTATAATTTAACACACACACACACACAAAAATCCACATGACATTTGATATTTTATCGTCCATATCAGGAAGTACATGCAATCTATATTTTCGTGCATGATATTAATATAACCATGTTCTATAAATTCACATAAAAATATAAAATACATATTAGAGTCGTGTGGATCAGGAAGCACATGTATATATACGTACATACATACGTAGTCTTTTATCAGATGTCACACCCGCCGGTTATCATTGTGGCACTAACCTCTATCTCATTACCTTCATACATTACATCTTATCACGATAATAATTCTAATCACCTTCTTCAACATGTATGAGCAGCTATTGTGGAAAAAAATGTGTAAATATTGAATCTTTAATTATGATCAGACTCGTCAATATAATATTTATATGAAGGTATATTTGACTGTAAATATTTGGGATATGTATACTTTTTTCCTACTCTGCTACACACACACACACACACACACACGTCACTTGGCACCCGGCTAAAGAGAGGAGCACACGGTGAACCACATCCTAAATACAACTTCAGTATCACCAAGTTATCCTTCAAGTAAATATAACGAGAAGTATACGTACATTCAATGGAGTATATCTACTGTGACCTTGACCTTGATTCTCGATTCACCAAAATTCAATAACTTCTTGGTTCCATAATACCCAACCATGGATCCTGTAAAGTTTACTCAAAATTCATCTGTAATTTTTTAAAGCAATATATTTCACTAATAATATTGCTCACTCACCAACCAATAAACAAACAAACAAAAAAAAAAACATAACCCTTCCCAAACTCCTTTTGTGAAGACTTTTCCTGCTTTCGATTACCAGATACTCAGGGTTGATTATTTTCACAGGTACTTCATTTTCACAGATAGACGACTATATAAAAATTTTACACTGATAATTTCCAACACTGAGGCTGAAATATGGTAACTACTGTATGTATAGGGAAATTTTAAGGTTACGTTCAAATTTAAAGCTTTCTGTATCCGCTGACCTTGAAGTCTGTCATTTAAATAAGTTGAAAGTCGAGTTTACAAGGAAGTTAACCTTTGTATAGTGCAAGGCAATAATACTTCCCTACATCACTTAATAATTTCAAAACAATGAAAAGGATCAATCTCTTATCAGCCTTCATGTTTACTTGTGTTGTTGTAGTAATTAATGGGGTAATATAATTATACACTTTTGGAACACATCAGAGTACCTTGTTTCCTCCTAATTTAAGTATGCCAGGAAACAGGACCAGATAAGCAACATTAATGTTGGTCCGTTGCTTGGAATAGTTTGGGTGAATCATGCAGCTTCTCCAGATTTACCACTAACATTGAAGTATATACTCCCTTAATTAACGAGATAGAGACGGTAATTATTATGATAATAATTATGCAAAGTGTTCGATGCAGTGAAATTAATGCTCCGCCGAGAATAATTTAGGACCCTGCATGTGTATCAATCAATGTATATTAAAAATTGCAACCTTTCCAAACTTTCAAAAAATCCCCCCAAAATCTAAAAAATTGCAATTCCGTGATAAAATGTAGCACTCACCATACATACAATTAAACTACCGGGCATTTCATGTGTAGTACTTCTTCACTACTTGACATCTTCACTACCTGGTGTGACATCTGATTGGGGGGTGGGGGTGGGGGGGTTAGCGAGCGAAGCGAGCCGCGAGCTCAGCGAGCGGGGGTGGAGGGGCGATACCCACGTGTGGTTACCTATATAAAGTTGACCCCACGTGATGATACTAAGCAGTCACTTGTTTTAATACCCACGTGGTTTTAACTATATAAAGTTAACACCACGTGACTATATTAAGCAAGCAACCGTATTGTACATGTGAGTCACCGATGCATCAGAGGGTTAGAATATTAATTTGAAGGAAAGATACCTATGTAGTGTGCGGAAAGAAAGATTTTTAAGCATACTAGCGTAAATGTGACTGACTCGGGGTGATAACAGAGGATGGTTAATAAGGTGGTACTATATATTTATACTCTTGACTGATACATTGAAGTGCTTTGATTCCTCCAACGTATACCGCGAAACAGGACCAGATAGACAAAAATAATGGTGGCCTGTTGCTTGGAATAGTGTGGAGGAATCGGTTGCTCCATATTTACCAACAGTGTAGGCTACTCATACCAACCCCTCCCAATTAATCTGTACAGGTCATCTGGGAGCCTGTATAAGTGTTGTGTTTTGTTTTGTTGTTTATTTTGATGTGGGATCTTCCTTGGTCTTGGAGGTGATGGTTGGATGAGAGTTCGTAAGTGATTTTCCATGATAGGGGTGTGCAGAAACTTAATAACGGGGGAAGTAGGCTACAGTCACGAACACTAATAATTACTACTATACATGCAGCTTTGGTTGAACTTTTGTACAGTCCAATTCACCAACGAACTAATAATTCCAATGGAAATCTTATTGTGCATTTATTTACTGTCTTTAGGTATTCGAAGCACACCTGAATATTTATTAGTGCTTGTGACTGTACAGCGTTTGTTTGTAAATGGGATTCCTGCAAACTATTCCAAGCAACAGGCCATCAATATTTTTGTTCATTTGATCCTGTTTACTGCCATATTTTGGAGGAATCAGTGTACTCTACTGTGCCAAAAATATGCTTTAACTCCTTAAGAGTGAAGGAATTAAGGGTATGGTACTGTACATTGTTAGTAATTTTGGTTCAACTAATTCCTTTAAACTCTTTTAAGAAACAGGCTACTTTTATTTTTATTCTTCTCCAACCGTTGGGGAGAAATCAAGGCACTCCAAAGTACCAAAATCTTCCCTTAACTGCTCGAGGTTATGCCTTCAGAGAGTGTCTATACAGAAGAAGGAAAAGATATGCAGACAGTTAGATCAATCTGACACATAGAGAGTAGGAAAAGGAAAGTAGTAGTATATTTCTCCTTCATTAATTTAGAGAGAAATGGTAAGACTAAAAAAAAAGGAACAAGGAATAGCAAAGTTGAGAGGACTGAAAAAGACCCTACAGTACATGGGAAATAATAACATTTTCTTAATTAATTGTGAAGCTGACTAGGAAAATTGTGTTAATAAAATATGCATACGAACAGAGTCAAGTATGAGCAACATGAGTGTGTGTAGGCGTCGAGTATAGTTGATACGTCATTCATTCTGTACATTTGGCTTATTACTGAGAGAAAGAAATGCATATATCGTTCAGCATAAGAAATTCAAGGAAAGGGGTTATTTATACCTAGTTATGCTTATAATAATGGAAAATGTATATGAAATAACCTCCACCTGCACAGGGAATTTCCGCTCTTCAACACGCAAAGGATGTGGTTATTCATTGACGTCATAGCTGTAGTGATGACGTCAGGGTATAGGTTAGCGTTCACAATTCGTCAAGTTATTATTATTATTGTTGCATACCAACGTCTTGTTTCCGATGTGATGTATACTTTAAGCTTTTATGATCAAATGTATGTGCTAAATTAAAATTCCTTGCTTTAAATGACTGTATAGTGTAGGTGCTTTAGCCTACATCGTTGGAAATGTAATCACTGACTCGGATAAGGAGATTTTATTTATAGGTGTTTTCATGTGGATTTCTGAATGAAAATAACATATGAATATTTGTTGGGTTTCTCATAAAATCTTGTGTTATTTTCACTCCTAACAAGGTTATTATACGCGATGCAAGACTTCAATAATTATTAGCGAAACAGGTAGCACGCTATATTTCCTATATTTCCTTGTTTTATGACAGAAATAGACTATTTAATGCATTTTGAAGATAGGTTTTTATCTTATAAGAAACATATATCTACTATAGAATACATTACAAGTTAATTAATTGGTGGTAAAATTTTACCTAATTTCGAAAATACCGCCACAGCTGACTCGATGATGACGACACTTCTCGCCATATTGGTATTGCATTAAAAAACTAGTCCGTCAAATATATATAATTTATATTTAAACTAAATAGAGCAGATAATATTGAATGCAAATAATGGGTAGAGTAAAAGAAATGTTAAATAGTCTATAAATATGTGTGTTGTGTGTGTGGGGGTGGTATAGGTGTGGGTGGCGGAGGAATATTATCATGTGGGCCACACATGTCTGGTCCTTTGAAAGGACTTACTGTGACAGTCAAGATGTCCGACAAATACGATCATCAGAAGTAAGTTATTTCTTTGTTTTCCAATGTGTGGTGCCTCTTTTCTTTGATGTATAGAGCGTTAAGGAGGTGGTCGTTGACCTAACGCTAGAAATATTGGGTTCCGTGCCGTAAATAGTGTTGAAAAAGATTGAAATAAAGTTGCGGCCGTGTGTGTCTGGCTTGTAATGGCGGCCACTGGGTGAGGACCGCCGATCAGCTGGCCTTTTATTTATTGCCGGTGTAGTGATTTCTTCCCTCATGGGGACTATTTGACCACACGGAAATATAACTTATCCAAATTGTATAGATATTTTGCATTAATTAGAAAGATTTGGGGGTAAACCGGCAGACTACAGAGTAATGCAGTGATAGGTGCAGTCGGTGGCCTTGCCCTTGGTATGTAAGTTAGGAGTATGTCAACTAAATGAGAATATACATTAATTATAAAGCTACCGTGCTAAATCGAAGCAGAGTATCAGGGATTTTGATTTAGGAAAGTGCCTGTATAGCTCAGATGTCAAAATAAGGTGTTTAAATTAGTGGTGTTACAGATGCAATGCGGATGTGCAACCTGTCACCGTAAGGCTTATTTCATTTGATACAATTGCAGCATAAGGATTGTGTGTTTGTACCTACACACCCAAGGCTACAGGAACGGGATATAATGTTAAAAGGACTTAGGGGCCAGTGGAGGGCTAAAATTGGGCTTGGATGATATGTAACTTAAAGCCACATTTTAATGCAAGGGACTTTTGAAGGTATATTAAATTCTAAGCACAGGGACTATTTTCGGTGAAATTGCATTTACTAGCTCTTGTTTATATTATTATAAAACTAATTCTACTACTAGGTATTTGGACATAGTAATATGATACCTAACTAGGAATGTGAATGCAAAGGTACTTTTGTGTTGACTGTTTTAACAAAAGAAAGGTGCTCATTTTCACTTTCTTTCTATTCAATTGTTTTGGAGTTGAGGAGTTCAAGGGAACTAAATTAACAATATATTTGTACAGTTAGTCGGATGTTTAATTAGGTCAAATAAAACTGTAACACTGTATTGTGACCTAACTATATAAGGTTCCTCATTGGTTGCTTGATTGGTAAGAACTGTAAGGTAGGAAATGGTATTGTTTGCCCTTTGTGCTAGTTTACTATTTACCCCCTAAATTAGTATTGGTATTATTTTAGAATAACTGGGTTTTTGGCTAGGCTTGAGCAGTATTACCACATTAGGCTAGGTCCTGGAAATTTTCCTTAGTCACGTTATGATAGTTTACACTGGTTATACCTGGTAGTTTGCTCAGGTTAGGTCTGGTAGTTTGCTGTGGTCTAGGTCGGGTCAGACTAGTTTCCAAATTATGTTTGTAAATGGGGCATTTCTGAGAGAAACACCATAGATGAAAAGTGTTTTAGAATGGTCCGAAATAGTGGATAATGATACTAAAACATACAATATAGTGAACCCAGGTTTTCTGTAAATTTACCTTAGTAAGGCTTGACAAAGTGAGGAGGGAGTGTTAGAACAGGGAGAACTGGAGACACCTGCCGTGGCCATCCCCTTGGGGGTAGTTCCCGGATGGAACGAAATGTCAGAACTATAGATAGATAGAAGTAGTATTTGGTGCACAATTACAATTTCAACCCAATTAGGGATGAAACTCGTATTTTTTCCTGCCTCTTACTAGAAAATTGTCAGACATTTCAATTGTAACGTTGGTTACGTTGTAGTGAAGATACCAGACATCTTCACTACAACGTTACATTGGTGACCCCGGGGTGACCAATGTAACGTTGGTTACGTTGTAGTGAAGATGTCTGGTATCTTCACTTTGGGGTTAATGACAAATAAGTTTGTTCTTGTCTGGTCTAGTCTCTTTATTGCTTCAGGTTACATATCATATTTCAGGTTGACTTTAAAACTTGATATACGATATGTAACCTGAAGCAATAGAGAGACTAGACCAGACAAGAACAAACTTATTTGTCATTAACCCCAAAGTGAAGATACCAGACATCTTCACTACAACCTAACCAACGTTACACAGCTGGCAGAAACCTTCATGTACTATACTACATTGTAAATTCAGCATTATTGATAATTCTATAATGGCTTTAAAAGATATATTAATTGTACTTATATCGAAGCAAAGCTGTGGATACTATACTGTGCTATAATAGATATACTGTAGACCTTTTAACTCTAAACTTTATTTTCTCTCCTCAACAGGGATGGGGAACCCAGGTAAACTTGCTGTAATGTATAGTGAGACGATGCCTAATGGACGTTTTACTAGGCTTTGGAAGGACTCGTGGTGTAATGAATAATTTTAAGGATTTGATATAAAATAAAACGTTCATCACTTTCATATGCAAGTGGACTGCATGGTTTTGACTTTTACGCTCACGACTTTAATTAAAGTTACTTTCCTTACATGCCTAAACTATTTGTGATTACAAATATTTTTTACCTTAACACTAGTGTGCTTCAAGAGAGTAGCATGTAATTAATAAATAGTAATTATAAGGGTGTTCTTGCCCAGTCATAAGAAATGTGGTTTTCGTGAGTGGTATCCGGCACTGTTAGGATCTACTTTATTTTCATGGGTACAGTACATAAATTATTAAGAATTGCATTATACATGTACAATGATGGAAAAGAATTGGTTACTACAGATAGTTTAGATATTGCAATACAGTACCTTCTATACCAAAGCTCTTTCGTTAATGTGATACTGACAGTAATAATAAATAACTGAAGGATATGTGTGGATCCCTGAATTTCACAATCATATGACCATGCAATATGGGTATTCGGTTGTACTCACCTTTTAATAATTAAAATGAATGATATATAAAATGTACACCAAAGCATAAATTCATACTTTGACTCCTAACATTTCTAGAAATATTCTTCTAGGAGAGTTACTAGATTGGTAGAATGTTTGTACAGCTTGCTGAGTACTGTAAAAGATATTTACATTTTATTAGCTGCAGTACTAAGTGTGCATTACTTACTCATACAGCTTGTTTTTTATAAGGAGGAATAATAAGTTGTTGACACCGACATGTTTAGTTCTTATGCCTCTTGCAGCCATGCCTCTGCCTTGTTCTTAAAAGCAAAAACAATGTACAGTACAATGTGTAAAGAATATACTGGCTAATGTTATGTCCATCAACGTATACTATTGTGCAGAGACTCGTATGATGTTTGTAGGGATAAGCAGCATTTATTAACCTGGCATGTTGTATGCATTCTGGAATACTATTTTACTAGTTGATAGGAGGGATATTGGAATAACGTCTTATTTGATTGGAGACGAGGGGTTGAAAGCATGGCTGTCAGATATTCACCTAACTTGGCTAGCAGTTTTAAGTTGCTGTCTGATTCCAAAGCGTAAAACCTCTGGTATTTTTGAATTGTAATGAATAGCTAGCTATGCCTTGTGTAAAATTTTTACTCAATGCTCATTTTTTTTTAATTACAAGGTTTGGTGTGCATGAAGATTGAAGTTCAGTGTTTCTCCTTCCTCTTACACAATTTAGAAGATCCTGCTGAATTCCAATACCTTTTGTGAATATTTTAATGTGATAAACTAACTTTACAGGCTGTACCTACTGATTGGGAAACAAGCATTTCTATTAACTTAAAGTTAGCTACAACAACTAGAATATTCAGTACCATTGATAGATGATTAAGGTGATATGAGGACTAAGATTATGGATGATATTTATTGCTTGTTGCCAATTTGGCATAAAGATGCATTGGGCAGTTCACAGTATACCATATACGATTCTAATAGCATTATACTGGTATTTGTGCTTTATCCAATATCTCGTGCATCACTGAATTAGGAGTGTGGCACATAAGGTGTTTGTGGGTTATGGAGTATTAGGAAGATGTTGGAAGTCATGTACAGTTATGTATATGTATATTTCCTTCTGTTATACATGCTTATAGTCCCTACAAATAGTTGTGGATATTACTAGGGTTAAAGTTCTATCAAGATTTGTCGCAGTACCTTTTTTGGCAACTGTACATGGCATTGAATTAAATAGGTATTGATATGGCTAATAAGTTACTCTTTTGTGCAGGGAAAGGGAGGAGGACTGGGGATCAGGTGGTGGCAACAGTGGTCCTCCAAACACTGATAACAAGGATTATGATGGTCCAGCTGGTATGGATGTTGATGGAGTCATCGAGTCCACATGGACTGAGGTGAGTCTTATATTACCTTGGTTATACACTATTAAAAATATTAAGCTTGTACCTTTTTCTCAGATATGTAGGATATAATAGCTGTACCTGTATCCCACATTCATTCCAATGTTGTATACAACACATGAAGGCTAATAGTTTGTGAATCACTCACTCTACATAAATAAATTATAAGGATATTGAAGTACAAACCTTTTTAGCTGTGTCCTGTATCATTTATTTATGTAGTGGGAGTTGTTTGCTGGCTATTGGTCTTCAAATGTGTTTACACAGTGACCGTGAGTGCGGAAGAAAAACCTGCAAGACAACTGCCAAGTTAGATACGTGGTTAAGAATGTCTGAGGTAATAGGACCGTTCGCATTAAGACAAAGCTGCCACATACCACCAGATTTTTTAATTTATAATTTTATATTCGGTACATAAAAAAATCTGCATATAGACCCTTCTTCGTTATAATAATGTATTTATAATTATATTAATTGTCAAGTAAGCATATTAATGAGCTAGTATCAATATAGTTTGTGATGTTTTAATGTGTTAATAATAATAAACGGTTTATTGAGATAGCAGCCATAAGGCTGAAAATACACTATATTATATGATGATTGATGAGAAGGGTTTTATATATACAACAATGAAATATGTTATGATGGTGAGACAGATATAGATATAGCATTATTTGTTATTGATGATTCTGACCATAGTGGGTATGGGGCTGTTTTTGTAGCGGTCAGTACGTGCTCTTATCGGCTTTAAGATGTTGTTGTGCCTCGTAGATTGTCGTGGTGGGGGGAGCATATCTCGATGTCTCGGGTTTCTTAGCAGCCCTATGCTAAATCGACGCAGAATGTCGTGGTGTACTGTTTCGAGGGAGACCATGCCGAGGGTGATAAGGGCCTCACTGTATGTAGTATAATCTGCCCCCAGTATATATTGTGCCAATATTGGTGTGTGTGCCTCAATGGATAAACATTCATCGGTTTTACATATACATATGAATATTTCTTGATTTTTAATGTCCAAGTGACCACCAACAAAGGTAATGACAGAAAAAGAAATTATTTCAGCAGATCTTGCTGCCTACAGTACGACATGCTTAACAGTCAAAACAATACCAAACAAACCAACCAAGTGATGTATGATGTGTACTCGTAGTAGTATCGGTTTGGTGGTGGTGACTATTTCTGCTAGGAATGTTTTTCCCTCGTGTTATTTTATTACAATCGACAAAGAAGGCTTCAATACAAGATAAAGATGAAGATACAAGACTCAATCTGATGTTTGTTGATATTCGTTCATACGCTAGCCAGCCTCGAGAGCAGCAGACAGTACGGGGTACTACGTGACTATAGCTTTTCAGCCATTAACTGGCAAGAAACCAACACTAAATTATTCTGTTTCATTACACTGCCGATAAACTGGATCATTTGACTCCATAGTCATATCAATGGAACTGCTATGGTATGTGTTCATATAAATACTAATACTAATATAGTTTTTAAATCATAATTATCGTTTGTTACCCTATATAAAATACATACATTCCTCGCGATGGTTATGGTGGTTGGAATATTTTTATACAAGCACATATACTCAAACTACCTCTTAACAAAAATATTTTATACTAATATCAATGAATATTTGCCTTAAAGATAGTTAAATATCTCCATATATATGAATTGAAACCTCTCTTCACCGAGTCACTGTTCTATACGCTCGTACTCCCGCACCCAAAAAATGCTTTTTCATATTAATCACTTTGCTATTGACTCATGAGAGCATTTATTTATAAATATAGTTAATATTATACTTCAATACGTATGTAAAATCAATAAATCTTTAAGCTGGGCCTTATACAACCAACACCAAAGAACAACATAAAAAACATCACAAATTATTATGTGAGCTCATTGATAGGTACGCTTGTGTTCTTAAGTGAATCAAAATAATGTTGTTAGTATAATATCATAACAGGGAGCCTGTGGTGAGCTGATTTCATTGTACCTTTTATAAAAAACGAAATTTAAAAATCTGGTGGTTTGTGGCAGCTTTTTTCTTAATGCGAACGGTCCTATTGTTTCATATAATTTGATGTTATGTAATATTTTTACCAAGTATGCTAAAACATTTAAAGATATGTTTTTTTTTTTAAGGTGGCCACCAGTTTCGATGATATGAACCTGGATGAGGCCCTGTTGAGAGGTATCTATGCCTATGGTTTTGAAAAGCCATCAGCCATCCAGCAACGTGCCATTATGCCCTGCATCAGAGGCCATGATGCCATCGCTCAGGCTCAGTCTGGTACTGGCAAAACTGCCACGTTCTCCATATCTATTCTTCAGAGGATTGATGTCAAGTCCAATGAGACACAAGCCCTCATTCTGGCACCAACTCGAGAGTTGGCTCAGCAGGTAAATTTGAGGTTACATGAGTTTGTATGAAATATATATATTGCAAATTACATTTCCTATAATTATGATGCCCTGGAGGTATTTGTATTAGTACCGGTATGCTGTAAATTACTTAATTTCTTTAACGTGGTTTTCTCACCTCGATTCGTGTATATTCATCATCCTAGTCTTTCCTTTGGTCCACACATGCCTCAAAACATTCCCTACAATGCCATCCACTGCCCTCGCAATCTTCTTCTACTTTGTTATATTCCCAATTTCCATTGAAAAAATTCATTTTTTAAATTTTTTCATATACTCTTGGATAACATCAATCAAAATCTCCTCTCCTTTTCCATCTTCATTAATCCCTCCCAGCCAAGCAGTAACTTTGGTTTGGTTTCCACAGATCCAAAAGGTGGTGCTGGCCCTGGGTGACTACATGAATGTGACCTGCCATGCATGCATTGGAGGCACCAACCTCCGTGAGGACATGCGCCGCTTGGAAATGGGTGTCCAGATCATTGTAGGGACCCCAGGACGTGTCTTTGACATGATCAACCGTAGAGTGCTCAGTGAGTATTGAACATTAAGATAAATCTTTGATATTGGTAAGCTGTTGCGAGACAGTCTCGTGACCACTATTCCACCATCATGATACTGTAGTTAATGACCAAAATCTAACTATTATGTCTTATTTCACCACCCATCAGATATCTTCTGAACATGCTGATGGTGATATTGGTTTTGACATTTCAACAATTGCCTGATATCTTTGCATTACTCAATTGTTTATTATTGTATTTTTATTTTACCGGTATTTTTTTTTTTTTTTTTTCAGACCCCAAGCATATAAAAATGTTTGTCCTAGATGAAGCTGATGAAATGTTGTCTCGAGGATTTAAAGATCAGATCTATGATGTCTTCCGCTTCCTGCCCAATGATGTGCAGGTAGTATTGCTGTCTGCCACCATGCCTGCTGATGTCATGGATGTCACCACCAAGTTCATGCGTGATCCTATCACAATCTTGGTTAAGAAGGAGGAGCTAACCTTGGAAGGTACAGTCGTGCACTATTTATTATTAGGTTATTATGTATGTCTTCTTTAATGATGATTATTGATTAATTATTTGAATTTAAATTTATAAGAATATGTGGGTTAATATTAGATTCTACAATATTCTGTACATGATTGAATGTAAAATTATTTCATACTATAATTAGGTTCATAATATAATAATTACAGGGGCTTGTTCCTTGATATAAAAGCTCTCCATTCATCAACACTCATGGCTCAATGTTTAGTGGTAAGAGCACTTACATTTGGCATCATATCAGTCATTCAAGCTTACCTCAGAAGAGAACTCATTACAGGTGTGGTGGTAACAATATATGATTGTGATGGGAGGAAAACTTAGCTGCTTACAGTTATTACAGATATTTACTAAAGGAGAGGATAATAAAGGGAAGTTTACAAAGTACTTATCTAATTTCAGGTATTAAGCAATTTTATGTGAATGTCGAGAAGGAAGACTGGAAGCTGGAGACCCTCTGTGATCTGTACGAAACTCTCACCATCACTCAGGCTGTAATATTCTGCAACACCCGCAGGAAGGTGGACTGGCTCACCGATAAGATGCATCAGCGGGATTTCACAGTATCAGCTATGGTAGGTTTATTCTAGTCATTTGTCAAGCCTTCTCTACAGTCATGGCAAATTTCAGTGTATGTAGGAAGAATGTGGATTGTTCTCTGTTTATTTAGTTTACAAGAAGAAAATCTAGTGAACAACTATGTTTTGGTTCATTTAGGGTCCTTCTAATGCATAGTGGCAGAGATAGAGGAAAGTTTGTTGATGTTTTCGTGAACATTCAACATTCCCTGCCTTCTGTCATCCTGACTTCCACCTCTCATTCCTCGGTTCTACCCAACAATATTGTAATATCACATAGGCTATTTAGTGAATAATAATTCAGGAAAAAGTTACATGTTAATTGATGTAAAATGATATGTCAAAATACGACTTTAATATTTAGTAAATAGCTTATAGTGGATCAACTTCTTCGCAGAGGGCTGTTATGGGGCTGTACGTAAATAGTAATCAGGATTAAAGTCATGTATTTTTTGTAACTATAGAGGGACACTCTAGAGTCTAGATCAAGGTTGGGCAATGTTTTGATCTGGGGCCTGATGTGATTATTACAATAAGGTCATGTGAAATACCCAATATGCAATATTACACAAGTTGAAAAAAGATCAACTTAAATACAGTTAACAAGACATGTACTGTATATCGTACTATTGGTAATGTAATAAAGCAACCATATATCACCTTTAAGGCTGCTTTCACACGGACGTTTTTAAAACGCCTCAGATTTTTATGCCAGTCGTACCCATCGTTTTGAACGTCTGTGCCACGTTCGACTCGTGCAATGCATAGTGTGAAAGATTCAATTTAACTCCATTGAATGTTAAAATGTCGCATTCGGGAATGCTCATGTAAAAGCAGCCTAAAACATGATATAATTGTAGAATAAAAGACTGGATATCACATTACTTGTAATTCATTGTAGAGGTAGTTTAAAAATAAAAAAGGAAAAAAACATTGTACTCCACGTGGAACCCTGGTGATGTCAGGAAAACCCAGATCTAGGTGAAAAAACCTATTGGGGTCATCACTGAGTGGTACGGGAACAGTACTTAATGGTAGTGTGTGGTTCAGTGTATCGGGTGGACCAGATTCAAATGTCTGGCCTAACGATGAAAGCAGCTCCACTCTTGTTGGCCAAATCATGCTTTGCAACGCTGGCCAGATAATAGACCTTCGCAGGCCAGATTTGTCCTGTGGGCCGTAGGTTGCCCTCCCCTGCTCTAAATGAACCAAAACATAGTTGTTCACTATATTTTCTTCGTAAACTAAATAAACAGAATTATCCACATTATGCCTACATAAGCTGAATATAATGACGGAAGTCGTGAGTCTATAAAATCATCGCAATACCGAGTTCCTCATATTTCAAAAATATTAATTCAACTACAGCTGTACGAATTGTAATTGATGGTATTCTTCATTACTGACTGTATAATTGGCCATTTGAAAGCAATTATATTGTTAATTCTTGTTTAAACTACCATATCAATAATGCATTAATTCAGATGCTGTTTACATGTAGTGTTGCCAGGGTACAATAATTAAAGGGTCAGACTCGATTACCACGACTAAAGGCAGTGGTTGCAAATTTGTTCTTGGCCTTGGTTGGCTTAATTTCTCCATATATATATATATATATATATATTTATATAAAATTCTACTGATTGTTGCCATTTTATAGGTAGATGTATTTTTGAGAAATGGAGATATACAGTTTTCAAAATATGAACTGCTACAAATCTTGATAGAACTTTACCATAAGCAGGTAAAGCAATAGGAAATTGGATTTCATTCTGTATTATGTACTTATAACCCCTACTGTACTTAACGTTTCATCAAAAGTTGTCAATTCATAATTTGCAACTGGACCATTGAATGTGGTAAGTGTTGTATTATAATCATAAAAAATAGCTGTAATTCAGGCCACAAAGTTCTGTTTATATAACACATTCTAAATAACCTTTCACTCGGTCCCCTCTTAGGTTTGCCTTATTGCCCCTCCCCCCATTCCAACCCCCCTCTTTTTTTTTTTTCCATAAACAAGTTTCAAGTATAAAAGTAACCACTTCTATATTTTGTGCTGTTATAACTCCATAAATAGGAAATTTTCCTAATCTATCCTTTATTTCCCGTTGTTCATGGAATGGTGGGCTACAGGTCCAGGGTTGTAAGAGTGAAATCAGAATACAAAATGAGGGATAAATATACCCAGTAAAATGAGTCGCACTAGTTTCTTAGAAGTTCAGAAAAAATGAAAAAAATTCTACTGTTATAACCTTACAGCATGGAGATATGGACCAGAAGGAACGAGATGTGATCATGAGGGAATTCCGATCTGGTTCATCTCGAGTCCTCATCACTACCGACTTGCTAGCTCGTGGTATTGATGTCCAACAGGTTTCATTGGTTATCAACTATGATCTGCCGACCAACCGCGAGAACTACATTCACAGGTAAATGGTTGGTCACGCCTATTGACACAAGGCAATTCTGTATGCCTGCTAGTGTAATCAGGCAAGGTGATTTAGTTGGTGCAAGGGAAATCTGTGAACTTTTATAATGGCTACCTCCTATGGAGAAATTATAGGATTTAATGAGGCATCAAGATCTATAGAAGGATTGGTAGATAATGTGGTGAAAAAAAGATAAATGTATACTTATAAATTTGGATATCTGGCAAGAGCTGTGTTAGTTTTATGCCCTCTATCACACGGTAGACCCAAATGCATATTTTTAATCCACAATTCACTATTTAATTTTGTTAGTGTTTTTTATTGGCCACAAGAATTTGTACCCACACTATTGTTTTTGAGCATTTACAACATACAGAAAGTAACTGCAATACAACATTATTAGGTTTATTGTTTTGCAATTACAGCCACTTGGTAGACCATTCATTGCAGTATTTCCAGAATAATGACCTTCCATTCCATATAACCTGCATAAGAATTCCTATGGCCAACTGTATATGATATAGCATGAAGTTTGTCTCACAATAGTGAAACTATAATTTTTAAGTCTGATGCCATCTTGTATTGTTTTTCCTTCATAGGATTGGTCGAGGTGGTCGCTTTGGCCGAAAGGGAGTTGCTATCAACTTTGTCACTGCTGATGACACACGTATTCTCCAGGATATTGAGGAACACTACAGGACCTCCATTGAAGAAATGCCTATGAATGTGGCTGATTTGATTTAATCTAGGTGAGAATCTAGCAACAATAAGGCCTCGGTTGTTGTTGCTCTTACCAGCGCTCTTTTTCGTCAGTTGGTCGTGCTTCTCTGCCCGCCCGCCCGACTCCCCACACTGGCCCATTGACCTCCTTTGAGAGCTTGGACACGTGTCTTGCCAGATATAGTGAGTGGTGCCTGACTCAGACGTGTCCGAGCTGTGTCTCCTGAGATTCTGAATTATAAGCTTGGGATTTGAGCTTGTGGATCCAGGTGGACACGATTATATTGCCTGTATATTTCAGATATCCAGGTATTTTTCATGGTTTCAATTAGTAGCTAGAGTTAGTTCTAAGGATAATAAGGATTATTCCCTATTAATTTAATTTTTAAAGATATTTATACATCTGTGAAGAAGGAGCAAAGGGGTAAAGACAGACCCGCTCTTTATTAGCGGCGGCACCCTGTCCACCCTTATACCAACCCTTTCTCTCTGTCCTTTCACTACCTCCTACTGTCAGCACTTTCTCGCTTTTATGTTGTTCATGTCCCTTTTTAGATATTTAAGCAAATATATATTCATTCAGCTTCTTCCAGACTCGATGATGGGATATAAATATCCGTTTTTTTGCACATGCACCACTTGTGAACCAGATTCTGATGTTCATTTTTTCAAAAGCATTAATATTACTTTATGTACCATAGCTTTCATGTGTTTGAGAAAAGTAGTGCTAGGTGTTTGGCATGGTTATTATATTCAAAAGAGACGGCGTCGGAAATCAGTGTTTATAATGTATGAGAACCTTTGGTGTATTTATTAATAAAACTTGTAAACACCACACGAGAATCCTTTCATTGGTTCATCACTTGTCTATTTTGATAATTTTCTAATACTGAAGTTATTGTGGGCAGTCATATATTTAACTTAGATTTTGTATTTGCAGGTCATGACAGCTGTGATGCAAGGTCAATAAAACACCAGGTCACCTATGTTGGAATTATCTATTACCTTCTTTATTTCCCATTACTAAACATAAAGGACTTGCATCTATTTGAAGTTAAAAAATTTATGCTTCCAAGATCAAACCAGTGTTAACTGCCTTAACCCCTATACCACCAGCTTGGCCTATAATGACTCTGACTGCCGCTGGTTTTTTCTTGGTGGTTTAGTCATTTGTAATTAGTTGCCATGCATATCAAAGAACAGCAAAGAAATTACTAGGTGTATTTATATTTTAGTGCTTGTGGTTATCTGGCAATAGTAATTTGTCGGTACAGTATTTGGTCGTAATGCAATAACAAGGCTGGCACTAGGTAAGTTAAAATTAATATTGAAACTGAAGATAGGCATGCAGTCTGCCTATTCATAACTTGTGATATTGAAACATTTGACAATGAACAAAGGAGGGAGCTTTGGATGTACTGATTTAATTAAGTAATAAATGTATACAAGTATAAACATGGACTCTACCTAAACATCTTCAGTAGTTATGAATTATAAAATGGCAAAATTATGTATACCGGCATTCTCTGGAATCTAATACATTTTATCAAATCCAAATAATAGGACCGTACAGTATTGCTGTATATGACTTTGGTTGCCCACCTGCAATACTTCAGGGAAAGTTACATTTGACTGAACATTGTACTATATAGTATAGTACTAGAAATGATATACTGTACTGTACTTGTGTATGGCTTCCTTATTTAATTTTTTTCGGAAGTGTTGGTCCTGAGTGCAATATAAGAGTTGAAGGCTGATATAAGACCACTATTCATATACTACAATCATGATTTATTAACAATCCATTTTTGTAAGTTCACAATTAGTAAAGTTAATAAAAAAGCTGTTTGGTCAGAAAAACTTGTACCACAAGGGAGAAGAGATGGGAATGAAAGCAAGCACAAATAAATGAGGGACAGCTGAATAGAAAAAATACAGAAATTAAAGATGTGACTATGTGTGTGTGTACATTATATAGTAAGGGTGATGTGAGAAAGAAAGAAGCATGTGTTTAAAAAGTTTCCAATGAGTATATGGGTGGGTTAAAGGGAATATAAGAAATTTATTTTTGTATTGGTCATTCCATAATGAATATTGCCTAACTGACAAAGCTGAGTCACCATGGACATAATACAGTAATAATTTTAAAAAGAAATTGCAGGTCTGTTGGCTTCGTTCCTGATTTAGATTGATCATAATTTTAAGGGTTAATTAAGTACCTTCTATAATGTCTGCGGATTCATGGTAGAAATATAGAGGACTGATGTTTGGATGACCACTATAATATAATGCTACTTACTAGTTTTTTAAAGTTTATGTTAGTATACCTTTAAATTTTACTACGGATTGAAATAAGGATGCGGTCCCCAAGAAAAAATTACCTCGGGCACGTCTTTGGAGGTAAACATACAGTTGCCTATTCCAGCTTTTTAAAAGTAATTTTATCCTCCGTAACCACTAGGTATTTGGTGAAGTCTTTAGATAAATAACTTTTGAAGTAATTCTAACTGACATGGCTAAGAAATAGCTCTTTTTGCTCTACTGGAAGCTGAAATTCTACTATTTCATAGGATATACCCACCCTTGTCTCCTTACCTTTCTAGAGGGTCCCTTCGACTCCCTTGCCAGACATTATATAGGAGTAGATTCCATGTTATTTTATTAGTCAAGAGTGTCACTCATGTTTATAAGAGTTCATTGTAACTTATTTCACCCATCTGTTTTGGTAATGTATAGATATTAATTTGATCTGTAGGATTATGACACCTAAAATGAAGCACGTTCTCCGTTGTTTGTGGTCACAAGTGTACGATAACTTTTTTGGTTGGTGTGGCATCGAGCGGGTGAGCGCTAGTCTTGAGTCTGTCTCTCAGGTGTTGGCATTGTTCACGACACAGAAATACTAGTATCTTGCAGAATTCTTGTGTCTGTTTGAACTTAAACGACCTAACCTGACAGTGAACATTAAGGGTTTTAATTGTTACCCTTAGATATCTGTCATGAGCTTTGTCAGGACAGTTACATAGGGCCAAATAGCCGAAAAGGAAGATAACCTTCGTCCAGTGTTTGGTCAAACTTGTGATACCCCTTGTGTGCGGGTCCTCTTTGTTACAGACATTATGGTAGACGGGACAGTTGTGTAATTATTATTTATGAAAATTGAGATTCGTTGTTAATTTACAGTATGTGTCTGTGAAGTTGGGATACTAAACCATGCAGTGTGTTTCCTCTTAATGAACAGTTGTTCATAGACGTCCAGGTCAGTGACGTGCTGGTTACCTGAACACTAAGACAATGATGGGTTTTAACAAGTAGCCCCTCCATAGTAAGGAGATGCTTTCGTGTATGTACAGGACTTGGAGTACAGTAGTGTCTTGGATATTATAGAAATAGCTATATCAAAATGGGCAAGCCTGAGGAGCTCCCCGATTTGCATCCTTCACCTCGTATGAACACTGTGGTGACGCAGATGAACAGGAGTGCCCGGTGTCGCTGTTGTCTGTGGATGGTGGCCTTGTGGTGCGCCGCTACGGTCATCTTTATGCTAGCTGGGTACGACAACGTGGTTCATTCTGTAGCCGTGGATCGCATGGTACTGCGCCAGGGAAGCCAGAAATATGAATCCTGGATTGCCACCCCAGTGCCAGTGTACTACCGGGTTTTTGTATTCAACCTGACTAACCCTAGACAGTTTATGAATGGAGACAGACCTAGGGTAAAAGAACGCGGACCTTATGTGTATCTAATGAAAGAAAGTAAAGAGGAGATCAAGTTTCATAGTAATGGCTCTGTATCTTACCGCACCAGGCCACTTTACTACTTTCAGCCACAGATGTCAATTGGTTCCCAGGATGACGTTATCTGGTCTGTCAACATACCCTTCGTCAATGCCGCCGACGCTGTCAAGGATAACGGATTTCTGAAGATGGTCATTCAGATAGCGAAGAAGATTCACGGTTTTGATACCCTCAGACAACTCACAGTGGGTGAACTGTTGTGGGGCCACAAGTCTAGGGTAATGGACTGGGCCAGAACACTGCAGGAGCTACCCTACCCACACCAGCTCTTCGGTCTGCTGGTGGGCTTCAACGACTCGGTGCAAGAGCCGTACACAATGCACACAGGCAAGGGAAATGCAGACATGATGAACCAGATTCTCTCTTGGAATGGTCGTCAGCAGCTCGATTTTTGGAGTGGCGACAAGTGCAATGAAATTCGGGGTACTGATGCTAATGGCTTCGCTCCAGGCGTGACAAAAGACAACCGCCTCTACATTTTCAATGGACAGCTGTGTCGTGCAATCCCTCTGGTCTACAACGAAACCGTGGACCAATCCGGGATATCAGCCTACCGCTTCGTTCCGCCAGACGACGTATTTGCCTACGGAAGTGACCACCCAGAGAATGCTTGCTACTGCAGTGGGGGAGGATGTCCACCTTCGGGCGTACTGGATATGAAGCCCTGCTACTGGGGAGCCTCTATTGGCTTCTCCTTTCCTCATTTCTACAAAGCTGACCCAAAGCTTAGGCATCTTGTTCACGGGCTAAGGTAAGGAAATATAGCGCACACAACGTTATTTGATAATATAATAAGCCTACCTTGACTGTAGGCTATTTCTTGTAGGTATGTTACATTAATATCTGTGTTGTTGACATTCTAGGGTCACACACTTTTGGTGGCCTGTCAGTCTACAAACAGTTTTCTCTACATAAGCCATTTTGTAGATTAAGTTGTAGAACACTGCTTACCACTATGAATGTATCAAATTTTTTGTCATTTTAAACTGAGTATCTATTCTTGCGGCTGGCAGAAATTTTCGTTGAAAAACTCGATTGCCCTGCTCTTGTGCTCTATGAGGACAGATTGAGTACCAAAGGGGTACTTCACTTGTCCTGCAAGGTTTACCATGGTTAGATTGCCATGGTTTGGTTCTAAAAGAGTGCCCGGTATTATTACAGAAGTGTCTTAGAATGGTACAATACAGTGGATAATAATACTAATATATACAATATAGTGAACCCAGGTTTTCTGTAAATTTACCGAGTGCTCTGGTTAGGTTTCGGATGATTGTCCAGGCAGGTTAGGTTAGGATGGCTTTACAGGACCTACAGGTTTGGAAAGCATCCTCATTTTAGTACTGCTCACAGGCTCAAGTGTTTGGCATTATAGTTCTGTCAGATACATAATGCACCCGTTGCCACCGGTTGAGTAGCACATTCCGTGGTAATTGCTTGTTAAAAATAAGTGAAAACATATAAGAAATCCGCCATTTGTTGGCTTTGCAGATAGGCTACAGTAACTATCTATTAATCTCTGACTCAGACTTACCTATCCCAAAATGGTTAACATTAATTCTTTAATAAAGTGGTGGACAGTTTCTGCACTGCAGAAAAAATTAAGTACCGGTAATTAGGCTTCTTCACAATGCCAGGACAATCCTCGTCTCCCAATGATGAACAACAACTGTAATAATACTGGTACCGGTACTGGTTTTTTTTATTTCCTTCCCTGGATATTTTGTTTCCTTTATTTGCTCTCCTCCCTAGCTCTCAACATTTACCTTCCTCTCTCTTCTCGTTCTCTTCCCTCAGTTTGTCTCTTCCCCTTTCCCCTCTTTGCCCTCGTGACAGCTCGGGTGTAGTAATGAGGGAAGCCAGGTGAGTGAGAGGGCAATCAGTGGGGCATGCTGGAATACCGGATGTCGTTGATCAGGCCAACTTGAGCTACCGTTTGTGTACTGTACAGCCAGCAACAAAAGCTTGTTCGTTCACTCATCTTACTTGCTAATGTGACAGTATATGTTTGCAGACTAAGAAATGGTCAAGTTAATAATCACATCCTTGGAATATGCTGCAGTAGTATGGAACCCATATTCAAAGAAACATATAACCAAATTAGAAAAAAAGTACAAAGAGCAGTAATAAAATGGTTACCTAGTCTAAGAGAACTAAGCTATGAAGAAAGACTAAAGGAACCAAAGTTACCTAAACTGGAAGAAAGACGAAAGAGAGATATGACTATGGTGTCACAGAAAAAGAAAAGATCAGTATAAAAAAAAATGTGCCTAGGCTACAATGAGAGGTCACAGTAAGGAATTAATTAAAATAAATGGAGACAAAGATGTAGGTTATAGAAATATAGCTTTCCAAATAGAGTAGCCTAACAGATCAATGTAACGCATTACTAGAAGAAGTGGTGTGTGCCAAAAACACATAACTTTAAAGAAAATTATGATAATTAGGTTCTAACTTATAAAAAGCGGGACACTATGAGCTTGATTCACTCCTGTAAAGATACAAATAGGTAAGAACACACAAAAAGAGGTCGCGATATATTAATACAACAGAAAAAGAAATGACGTGCAAATGGGGCTCGACATAATTAAATGAGTCAAGTATCAGTCGTCAGAATGGTTCCCGTCATTAGTGTACCCTAGGTCAAAGACTTCTTTTGACTTTGAGTGTACCGTACCATGTGTTTAGCCAATATTTTTCTTGCTTACAAGAGCCAGCACCTATGCTCCAATGTGTGTAGCCTACCCTACAAGGTATATACCCTTGGATTTGTACCGGTATGGGATTAATATATAAAACGTTTGAGTAATTATATTTATCTATTGCATGCCATTTGACTGTGCAGAATGGTTAGGAAATTTCCTTATCGATTCCCATCTAAATACAGTAGTGTCCCGAAAACATAACTCCAAGCAACGTTTCCCGTAGGGGGGTATTGCCTGTAGTAATGTGGTCATTACTTATAGGGTTTTGGCGCCCCTTCGGCTCCAGCCACTGACTTTCAGTTCTTCAACTGTCCCTCTTTTCTTTTTATTTCCTTCCTGCTTGCTGTCACTCCTCTATATCACCTTTTTATGGCGCTATATAACCTCGATGTTGCGGCGCCTAATACCAATCAATCAATCAATCCAAGCAACGTTGCCTGCTCAGCCATGGCAGCATTTTAGGCGGTAACTAGGCTACTCTGGAATTGTTGAGTCGAACTTCTCAAAGTAACCTGAACTTCTCAAAGTAACCTGAACCTCCCTTGTTCCTTAAAACAGAATTCGGGAAAGAGTGGATAGATATCCCCTAGACTATCATCGGTATTATGTAGCGCATGTACAACATAACTACGGTATGATATAACCTCCAGCCATCACGCAATTTTTATGGAGCGTCCCAGACTGATATGATCACAGAGGTTGGCTATTGTTCTCGATGTCACCACTACTACACCACACCACGCGCCAGGGCCACTTGTTTGTTTACCTTTACACTACCTTTCTCACCCTCATCATTATTCCGTCTCTAGCACCCTGCTTCCTGTTACCATTATCATTGTCACTGTTATTTTCCATTAACATTTATATCTCACCACTACTATCCTTCTTCCTGTTACCGTAATACTACCAGCAGTAATGACCGTCACACTGTCATTGTTACCACTTATCACTATCGTTGTCAGTCTCATTCTCTGCCAGCATATTTCAGTCTTCATTCTTGTTACTGTCACCACTATCAATACCAAAAGTACAGTCATCATTTATTATGGCCATTTCTTTATCATATAGACTAGCAGCTAGCTGCTTCCATTTTGCTCGTTATACAATGATAACATCGTATCACCTTTATTCAACATAACTATCGCTAACATAATGATCACCAGATGTCTTTATTAACTTATTTGTAATGTTTTTAATCCCTTCACCCCTCACGCCATCTATAAGGCTTAGGTAGTGAAGTGTACAGTGTTTTGAAAACGTACTGTAGTTGTATTGTAGTGTGTATCATATTGTTTAGGGATACTGCAATATTTACTGTGGTAGCAATTGTTCATATGAGGATCACTACCCATAATTATTAATTATAGTCATTGCAGGCATCAACTCCTGTTATTATTGAACTTTCAAGTCCTATATCCACCGCCCATCCCCCCACCAGTATAGCACTCATCAACGCACCTGGACTATTCTCTATCTTTCTGTTCCTTCTCCTCCCTTCCATTTAGTACCTCCGCTCTCCCTTTCTCCCACTCCCTAACATTCGGTGCGACTTTCTCCTCTGTTCACCTCTTTATCCCCCCTCTCTCTTTAATTCCATCCCAATAGCTACTACTGTCTGCCCTCCCCTTTCCCTCCTGCTCTTTTTTTCTCTCTCACTGAGTCATCTATCTCCCTTTCCCCTCTTCGGTTTCCCCTCCTCATTTTCTCCTCTTCATCTGTACCTATAAATTATGAGTACCCGGTACCTTTTTTGTAATGGTCGGTCATCACCCACTACAAACACCAGTCCCTCCTCCCTTCCTGTTTTCTCTACAAACTGACTCTCCCTCATTCTATCCCTCTGACACACGCTGGCTCACCCTCCCACAATCTGCCTTATCTCCCTCACCCTCCCTCTCCCTCTCTTTGTGACCTTATTATCCTTATGTATATATTGTTTATTTTCAATTATTTTCTAAAGTTTAATTCTCTTTAAACTGTATGCTATAGTATGTATATTTACCATATATTTATTAATAATTGTACTAAGTACTGTATATTGTTTTAATATAATATTATAAGTTCATCTCTCTCTCATCTTCCTGACCTCGCTCTCTTCATTCTTTTTTTTTCGTACTGTATGTTTTACGCTCGTGGCGCACTGTCTTCAACTCACGCACACACACGTCCGTCGATCTTCCTGTTTTCTCTGCAAGCGTTGGCCCCCCCACGCCCCCCACCCTATCTCCCTGACACACGTTGCTCTCCCAGGCTACCCATGGGCGTCATCCGTTTGATCTCATTATCAACGGCGCACCCAGAAATTTCCCGAGAGCATGGTATAGGCCTATTTATTTTTATTATGGTAATCTCAAACCTATAGTAGCTTGAATTATGGCGCCTCTACCGATATATCATTATTTTCGTTTCTTATTTTTCCACCCTTTGTGAAGTGTTTTATTTCCCCTTAAATATCATATAGTTAAATTGCTATAATTTTTTGTTACACACATTTAGTTTTCAAGAGGCGTACGTTTTCTTGTGACTCATAATTATGTCATTATCTTGGAGCAGCAAGTTATTACTCCTTGAGAATTGAACCTCAAGCCAATATAAAGTGTTGTTAAGGGCGTTGCCAAGTAGCCTAGGCTACTGCTGTAACCTTGAGAGTTCAATGTGTAGTATTCTTATTTCTCATTTTGAGTGTAATTTCATACTCAAGTACCGTTGTATACACATGAAGCTGGTACGTCTCGTTACATGTGAGGCAGCTACAACAGGAAAAAAAGTGAGCATAAGTTATAGTTTATTGACAGGAAGATAGTAATAATACTTTTACTGTCAACAAAATATAACTTTTGATCAATTTCCTTCCTGTTGTAGCGACCTCACGAGTAGCAAGGGGGGCAACAGTACCTATTCCGTGTGGTCTACTATAGCAAGCCATTCTTCAACACTACTGTAGGCAAAGCTCTAGGAAACTCTTGTAGCCATAACTGTTTATTGTAGGGAATTGGTAAGTCCTAATTGATACCTTACCTGTCCCTTCTAGTCTAACCTGTTTACAACCCGTACAATTTGCTTTCAGGAGGATAAATAAAAACCCTTGACTACACATTCACTTGACTTCCACTCACGCGTGGCGGATTCACAAACAGTCCTGTATAAAGGCACGTGTATTGTATTTCGATTGACGGACCTGAGCTCATCCTGGGAGTCGAACCTAGGCTATACGTCTATCAAATACTGGAGACTAAAACGGAAGGGAACTCTCACCCACTCATGTCTCCTTCATTTAGTGTTTTGACTTCATCATCCTTATCTGTGTTTTTATACAATTTCCTGAACAGTGATGTGCTCGTGTGGTTGGCCCGCCTTCATCCAGTGTTTATCACGTTCATTTCCTCGCTGTATGTGTGTGTGTGTGTGTGTGTTAATTCATATAATTTTTCCGACATGCACACTTCCGGGTGGCAGTTCCAACAGCTTCTTATTTAACAATTGTATTTTTCGTTGTTTCCATCATTTTATTCCTTTTTACATCCAATCATTCATTAATATAAAGTATCCCTCACTCTCTCTCTCTCTCTCTCTCTCTCTCTCTCTCTCTCTCTCTCTCTCTCTCTCTCTCTCTCTCTCTCTCTCTCTCTCTCTCTCTCTCTCTCTCTCTCTCTCTCTCTCTCTCTCTCTCTCTCTAACATTCCTCCCCTTCATCGTCTCTACTACTGACCTTTCATTTCCTCTCCCTCAGTCAATCCTTTCTCCTTATCTCTCTGCCTGTCATTCTTTCACCCCCCCCCCCCCACACACACACGCTCACACTCACTCTCACTCACTCAACAGACCCTCCCCCCCACACTTCTCTCTTACTCTGAGTCCCCGCATATCCTCCCCTCATTCACTCCCATCCCCCGCCTCTCTCCCTCTCACTCCCATCCCCCGCCTCTCTCCCCCCTCTCTCACTCCCATCCCCCGCCTCTCTCCCTCTCATTTTGGGCTAATTATTCTTTCATTTCTTCCCTACTGACAGCCTTCTAAACCACCACATAGAGAGAGCCTTTATCAACACATCCCACCGATATGTACTAATTGTTTACAAGTGTTTCCTGTTATGTTTTCATTCTGGGAAGGTGCATGAAGGACGCGCTCTGTTTCATTCATTTGTTGCATTTTTACTTTGCCACAGTCAGCATTCTTTGTTCATTCACATTTCCCCTCTTTTGTTTTTGTGTTTTCTTATACGGTGTTTCCATACAGCATTGGAGGCGGCTCACATCTTGCCCTTGCTACCATCAATTATTAATATTAGTTTTATGATAGTGCACTGGTTCAAATAGCCTCCAGCCGCTACCTCTCTCTCTCTCCGCACACACTTTTCCCTCTTCTCATCCCATCTTTCCCCTCTCAGTCCGTTCCTCACTTTCCCCTCCCTGTCCCTCCCTCACTTTCCCCTCCCTGTCCCTCCCCACCACTGCCCCATAAACCACGTCTTGTATCGGCCAGCCTGAGATAAACCATTAAAGGAAGGAACATGTTTACTCTCCACACAGCTGGCACTCCTCCCTCCCCCATCCTTCCCTCCCCCCTCATCCTTCCCTCCCCCCTCTCTCCTTCACATCTCCTTTCCATGCTCCGGACTTGACTTTGTGTTACTGGTATATTCTCTCTCTCTCTCTCTCTCTCTCTCTCTCTCTCTCTCTCTCTCTCTCTCTCTCTCTCAAACACACACATTCTCTTACCTGTTTTTTCATTACTAGTTTTTAGCAACAAGGCCTATTGCTATTTGGTAACTCATAAAGGAGTGAGTGTGCCTCGACATGCTTTTTTTGTTACAATTTTTGAGGGAGGTAATTTGGAATCTCAATGACTGACCGCGTGGCTCCAACCGATAAACATTCAGGACATGAGGATACGAGCAGTTAGAGTTTTGCATCATCACTGACGCTCTACTGTTTATGTATAGTGAGCCTAGTTGACTGCCCCTTGAGGAGACTAATGAGTGAGGCTGCATGGTGAAGGCCCGAGCGACAGTGATAAACTCGATAAAGCCAACTGATAACACACTTAACTCTTCAGGACGACAGTCACTAAGGTTCCCCGCCCTAACACACACACACACACACACACACACACACACACACACACACACACACACACACACACCAACCTTCAGTAGTTCAAATGCAGTCAGTTACACACACACACATACACACTACAAACACCACCACCACAACAACAACCCTTTACATCCACTCCATCTCATTATTCTGATACACACGCCTTCCTTTACCCATCACATCAGTTCCCCATGCACCCCTTACCCCTCTGATTAACGCCCCCCTCACCCGCCACACAACGTATCAGTAACCCTATCCCCCTCACCCGCCACACAACATATCAGCTCCCCCCCCCCCCTTCACCCACCACACCATATCAGCAACCCCCTTCTTCACCCATAACATATCAGCAACCCCCCCCCCCTTCACCCACCACACACCATATCAACACACTTCCTCCCCCCGATCAACCCCACACCCTTCAGTTCTACCCCCTCCCTTGCTCTTTGTCCAGGCAGGTGCTAGGCAGGTGTCATGCGCTTGGTATTTCCCTCTGTCTGTTACCCTTCCCTTCCGCTCTTCCTCTCTCCCGGTCCCTGCACAAGAGCCTTCAACTCCTCCTTTTATTATTATTATTCTTTTTTATAATCTACCATTATTTTCCTAATACTACAATTAGCCTACAGTAGTATAGATAAACGGCTTCCCAAACAACCTGATATGGATCAATATGCCAGTTAATATTTCTATTTCATTGTATAGTATCCCCCTCCTCCTTCTCCACTTCCTCCTCCTCCTCCAGCCACACCCCTCACTGAGAACAACACAACCGGCGCACGTTACCCCTAAGTATCCCAAGGTTCAGGGAAGCGCGAATACTGCAGTTCCGCCCTCTGCTCATCCCAGGACGCTCCAGCTCACCTCACTTTGTTGTGGTTAATATTAACACTATGAAGCTATGAGGTTGCACACGTGGCTTCCATTACACTTTTTGTTCGCTAGTTAGTAACCCACACTTGGCGTCTATTACACTTTTTATTCGCAATAGATAATAATTCCATATACTTTTTCAGAGTGTTTAATTGGTGGGTTGATCCTACCAGTTGGAAATGTTCATGAAGGTGTTACTAAGGGATTCAGTGTGACGAGGCTGAGTGTGTTGAGTAACTTTATGTAACTTGTCATATTATGTATCAGAATGTCACCGCCCAAAATTTACTGTCACATTTAATTGACATGACTTAATTAAGGAGACAGTAGCCTATTTTGTTGGCAGATTGGTGGTGAAATATTCCTCTAAACTATCCCAAGAAACAGGTTACCTAAATTTTGTTGAATTGATCTGTTGCATAGGATAGTTGGGAGGAATCGGTAGCCTGAAATATGCTTAAATTATAGTGTTTCCCTAACGCATCATAATGTAGTATAATCTAACCTAACCTTCTTTATCTTTTTCTTTATCTTTTGTAAATACGTGGTGTAGTTTCTTGAACAGAAAGAACAATTCACATAACCTGGTTTAACGACCTATCTCATCGCAACTCATTAACCTTACCTGACCCTTGTTATTCAATAAATATATAAATTGTATAAAGGAAGTATAAGTGAAGGCAAATCTCCATATTGAAAGAGACTTTGAAGAATAGAGCTCATAAAGTAATGCTTTGCAATATCTGGGGCGTCGAGTGTTTGGGTGTGTTATCGCGGTTGGTAGAGGCGATAACGGCGAGGGGGGGACAAAGCTCGGCATAAAGAAGGAAGTGGTGGGGGTCAGTAGTGTGTTGGATGGCGGAGCTGAGAGTTGGTCGGTTAGTTCGTTGCTGCCTAGTACAGTCAGTAGTAGTAGCTTCCTTCCTCTCTCACCATCCACTTCCACCTGCCTGCTCCACCAACACCACTCGTCGGTCGGTGTCTGTTCCGCCGCCACGTGACTCACTCGGGATTATAAGGATGCGAGTGGTTCCTGTCTTCATTACACACCCACCTACTCGTGCACTCCACTCCACTCACCGCGTAACACCAGATATTAAGATCAGATACCAAGAGGCTATATAGCTAGTTGTTGCCTTCTCCTGCATATCAACCCTCAGTTATAATGAAGCCAGGGGTCAAGATCGGTACGAGTAATTCTTGAGCTGCTACACACACACACCTACTTACTCACTCACTCACTCACTCACTCGTTCCACTTGCTGCTTCAGCCACGTGACACCAAGGACCTTTTTTTGTATCGGGTGCCTGTGTGAGTGAATGTGTGTATGTGTGTGCGTTACATCCTTTCCCTGGAGGTGGTGGTGGTGGTGGTGCATGCGTGATGTTAGTGCGGAGTGAAGCCTTGTTGCTCTGACACGCCTCCCTTGCACAGTCAGCCGATTATTCTGACGGGGATGCCTGCTGGGAAGTGTAGAGAGCAGCTTAACTTACCCAGCGGCCTCTTCAACGCTCTGTCTTAGAAACTCAAACGCCTTAATGTTCCCGTCCCCTTGAAAAGTTACTCACGAGTGCCACCTTGATAATTACTGTGCGGGGTTTTCAAGATTTGTTCCTCAGTTATAGACAGAAAAGAAACAGTATTTGAGAAAAAAATGTAGATTGAAAACGTTCTGATTAAGTTTAACATGCGTCACGGATAGACGACATCCTAATGTCGAGTGTGGTGTGAGTGATTCATGAAAAAATTAAAAGTGTTGAGAGAAAAAGAAAACCTTCAGCGTATGTAACTATTATAAATATTATGATTCCAGTGTTGATTACTTGACGTGTGTGTATACGAGTTGCAGTTATTTTCCCCATTTGTTGGTGTTTCATAATAATAGTGCCATTTTTATGTTTCGTATCTTACTGCCATCAGAAAATATTACTGTCTTGGTGTTCTGCTTAATTTACTTCCCTGATCTACTGGTTTGTCTCCTTATTGATGGCAAAGGACTTTAGCCAAGTTTTTAAACATCTCGTGGGACCATAATTTATTTTCCTACTGCTAACGTGCATCATTAAATTACCTCCCAATGATAAAGAAGAGAACCATTTATTGTGTATGAAGATGATGAAAAGTCTGTAGGCTTAACTTATTCATTGACACTCTGGATGCGACAAAGTAAGAAAACCAGTTCCTTAAGGAAGTGTCTGTGAGATGTCCATTGTTGGTCGTAGTGCAAGCCGGCCCACTGAACCCTAGCCTAGACTACTTATTAGTCGTCATGTGCAGCCACTTAACCTGGCGTGGACCAACATACTGATCAGCAGGGCGGCGGCCTTGTGTTGTGTTGGGTCGGGGGTTTAGTTGTTGGGTGGGAGGTGCAGGTTTTGGTGGTGGTGAAGGCAGTCATTGCTAGTCTGCTTGGAGAGGAAGGAAGAGAGGAGGTCGACCCCTCTTCATCCGGGGCGTGTATAATGGAGACGCTTGAAGATTGGTCCGGAAGGAAGTTCAGGGCGGAGTTTGATAATGATGGAGATGAGAAGGAAGAGGAATATAGTGACTACAGTGAATACAGTATGTCGGAGGATGTTGACGAACGAGGTACCTGCACCCCAGAGGAAAAGGAAATTAAAGAGGAAAGCAAGATGACAAAGGAGGAAGAGCTGGCTGCCGGAATAAAGAAAGAGCCGGTTAACTGCTGTGTGTGGATGCATGATGGCAGACAACAAATGAACAGGAAACGCCACACACACTCCAACAAATACGAGGAAAGAAGGAACCTACTGCTGGGGGAATACTTGTCAGAGGACGAGCTGCTTAGACCCCGTCGAAACTGCTGCTCCCGCTACTGTATCTGCTGCAAGTGGTGGTGTCTCTTAGGGATGATGCTGGTGAGTCTGGGGGCACTGATGTTGGTGCTGTTGTGGGGCGATGACACATTAGAAGCCGGGGTGTACAAGTCTCTCACCTTGGCCGAGGGGTCAAATAAAGACCACGTGTGGAGGACGGGCCAGCTGGAGACCCTCTACACAGTTCGAGTCTTCAATCTGACGAATCCTAAACAGTTCATGAAGGGGGCCAGACCGAGGGTACACGAAGTGGGGCCTTATGTTTACACCCTAAGGGAGACCAAAGAAAATGTTGTGTACAAAGAAGACGGAAAGGTTGTGGAGTACCAAGGAAGGCCGACTTACGTCTTTCAGCCCCACCTGTCGTCAGGGAGAGAAGAGGATGTGGTGATCACGGTAAACATCCCGTTTGTGAATGCGGCCGACATGGTGAAAGACAAAGGTGCGATGAGGACAGTGTTACAAATGGTGAAGAAAATGTACGGATTTGACACACTGAGGAAATTGACTGTAGGTGAGCTGCTCTGGGGACACAAGTCAAGGGTACTAGACTGGGCCAGGACTGTACAGGAAGTACCCTACCCACATCAACAGTTCGGCATCCTGATGGGTCTCAACAACACCCTTCAGAAGCCGTACCTCATGCACACCGGTAAGGGTGACCCCAGCAAAATGAACAAGATTCTGGCCTGGAATCACCACGAGACTTTAGACTTTTGGTACGGCGACACCTGCAACATGATTCGAGGTACTGACGCCAGTGGTTTTGGTCCAAAGGTGTCAAAAAATAAAACTCTGTACATTTTCGATGGTCGACTTTGCCGGTCGCTTCCTCTGGTGTACAGCAGCACCGTCACCAACAACGGATTGGAGGCGTACCGTTTCGTTCACCCGGATGATATTTTCACTTACAATGGGGCCAACAGAGAGAACCGATGTTATTGTGGTCCCCAAGGCTGCCCTCCACGTGGGGTGCTTGACATGAAACCCTGCCTCTTTGGTGCTTCTGTTGGCTTCTCATTCCCCCACTTCTATAAGGGAGACCCCAAGCTTCGGCACCTAGTACTCGGCCTCAGGTAAGATAATCAGCAGCAGACCAGGCCCTCACATCCTATCCCTTCTTTCTTGTATTCATTCTTCTCTACCTCAATCTGTTTCTACATCGTCTTACTCGTCCTATATCGTCCCATTCTACCCCATATCGTCCCATTCTACCCCATATCGTCCCATTCCGCCCCACATCGTCCCATTCCGCCTCACATCGTCCCATTCCGCCCCACATCGTCCCATTCCGCCCCATATCGTCCTATTCTGTCCCATATCGTCCCATTCCGCCCCACATCGTCCTACCCCTTTTAACGAATTAAGCATTACAGTTGCCTCGCCTCCCCTTGTACTCCCCTGCTCTTCTTTACCTCACAACAGCACACCCTACCCAACCATGTCCCTCCCCCAGCACCCTCCTCTGTGCTGCCTTTCATCTGCCCCTCCCCGCTCTGCTTCAAACCTGCCCTCTCACTGTGATGGGCTGGTTGAGAAGAATGTCACTAATGTTCGTTTTTCATATATACTGTTCAATATTGGGATATTCAATGAGAATTTTTAAACATTTTGTGAAGGAACAGTGATAAACGAGAAAGGAGTGGATACTATAAAGGGGTGAAATGTATGTAAGGGTGTGAGGGTGTGGAGATAAGCGATAAGGTCGGATGTGAGGGAGAAATGTATTAAAACAAAAGGGTTGAGCGGACGAGGTGTGAGGGGCAGGCAGGAGGACAAGTCTGTGTGGGTAGTAAGTAGACTATAGACTGACAGCCGACCCTCCAGCCTCACACGCTGATTGAAGTAATACTGTGCCCACTTCAGCTCTCACATCCACCCTCACACTTCAGACTCACACCATTACACTTCACCTAAACACTCCATTCTCACACTTCATGCAAACTCTCCATTCTCACACTCCACACTTAACTCCACCCAAACACTCGATCATCCCACTGTCACATTTCACCCCAATACGCCACCTTTACATTCTATACTCACCCATCACATTACACCATATTACCAAGAACATTAAACTTGTTTATAGTACTGTGTGGTTGTTGTGGTCATTGCTGTGTGTGTGTGTGTGTGGTTGCTGGAATCTGAGGCCTGTGGTTTGAAAAATGTATGTTTATTTGTCTTGGTTAATATCAAATACATTTGGACAGTCGCTCTGAGCAGCTTTAAAAGTAACCATTGATCCCTTTTTCGTAAGAAAATAGGAAAAGATGTAAAATAACTCATCAAAACGTAAAATTTATGTATATTAAAAACCATGATATGCAAGAACATTGTTGGTGTTAACGATGGTTTGGGTATCCGTACGATGACTGGTGTTTGTCTATAGAGTCATCGTACCAGTAGCACTCCATCGTCAACACCATCAATGTTAGTTATGGCCTATGACCCAGTGATGAACAGTTTCTTTGCAGAGAACTGTTCACCTAAAAGATCCTCATTGCCTCCTCACCAACACTCCCTCACGTCCCACCTTCACAGCTGCCTGCCTCTGAATTAATCACGGATGGTTGGTTTAGTTTACTGTATCCCATCAAAAAGCAGAGCTTTTTCACTGATCTCAGTGGCTGTATAAGTTATATTGGCCTAAAGATGACAGATCAGACATACTATCACATACATGCTCTTCCATCCAAATCCACATTCTTATTGTTTGCAGTACCGGTACTTTGCCTATTTCTTAACAGTAGGATACGATACTCTTGGTGAAAATGGGCATTGTAGGATTAAATAATGACATATGATGGTGGAAATGATCAAAAGGAGCAGCAATCTTTGTATTCACATATCCTACCTGTTCTACTTAAAGTATACGCAACGTAATAAAGAATAACCAAAGCTGATATTTTTTTTATAATGGAGAGGGAGGTGATATGTATAGGGCTGGGCAGACACTGCCTACTGACTGAACACACTACCTACACCAGTCTCATTCGACGTTACCAGGTCTCATTCACACACCACAACTTAACACTTATCCACTCGCAAGGACAGGCCCGATATAGCTTATAGCCTATCTCCCTGACCACCTCGCTCACTCACTCACTCACTCACACCTGCACAAAATCATCATATTTTCCACAAACACTTTGCACACCTGAGCATTTTTACTACTACTACTACCATTACTGTCATTACTACCTTGGTTACTAATACCACTATTACTGCTATTATCATTACTACTACTATTTCTATTTTTTTAGTATTACTACTACCACCACTACTATCATTACTATTGGTACAGCAATTACCACCACCACTACTGCAGTTCTTTATAGTTCTACATCCTCATACACCCTACATTACAATGAATTATATGCTTCAGCCAACATTTATAGTCTAAGTATATATAGTCGGATTACAATAATACTGTAACCTTCCAACCTACACTAAATATAGGTACCTTAGTCAATAACTAAATGGAAAATGTGTAGACAAAACTTTATTTATAATGAACACAGCCCCACACCGACAACACTAATAATGACTCGCATAGATAGGTTACTCACCAACTCACGTACACAGCTCACACGTGCGGCATTTACACAGCCAGGAGCGTTCAGTCAGGTACTCAGGTTCACTTAACCTTTCATTTTCTACAATTGGCAAGCCTTGTGTAATTTCCCCCCCATCATATCCATCAGGTGGCACTAATGAGACAACACTACAGGTAACATTAGAGTGTACATTCATCCTCTTATTATTATCTTATCTTTTAGTTGGATAATGAACTTCGAGATTGAGGATGTCGTAAATGAGTTGTAGTCACCTTTCCTGTATAATGATGAACCCTGAATTACAATAATGGGTTTTTGAAAACTGGTCTATATTTACGACTTTGTGGATTTCCGTAGTCGTCGTCACACTAGATAGGTGGCAGCATGGCCAAGGTATATCTTGTCCATGGGTGGCAGGACATTTGGCCGTGACTGACTCCAAGGCATTTGTTTTGAGTCTGATGTTTTTTCCGGAAGCAACCGCGCGAGACGAATCTAGAATAAACTGGATTGTTACTCAGCATTCTGAACATAGTCGGTACAGTCATAGTCACAAAAGTCTTGCAATACCTTCGAACACGCCTGCATCACACCTCGAAAGTTGGTGCAAATCTAGAACTGTAATAAGGGTTCATAAGATTCACTCTCACTTTCATTCACCCAATGCAAGACTTTTGTTTGACCGTGACTGTACCTGCATCAAAATTTTTAGGCTCAGGTGCTTGTCGCCAGATGGTAGTTTTTATTTTTCATGATACCTCGACCTCGATTCTGTAGGCTGTCTGTAGCCTGTGACTATAGCGAGGCACCGAGATTATTGAGTGTCTCACTAGATGAGACAGCGGTGCTTCGTGGTGTTGGTAGCTTCTCTTCTGTCCCACTCGATGACGACACCTTATTTATACACGTCACTATTAGGAGAGTACACAAACAGTCCTAAGAAAACGTGAAGTGCCTGCATGTGTTTATCCTTCATGCAGTCATCAATGAACACAACACCTTCAGTCACGAGCACTAATTTGGTTGGAGCTTTGGGCAGTCCAATTCACCAGCGAAATAATTCCAATGGAGATCTTATTGTGCATTTATTTACTGTCTCCAGGTATTCAAAGCACACCTGAATACTTATTAGTGCTTGTAGCTGTACACACCAAGTTAATCATCACGTACGCAACACAAGGCTGACTGACAGATTTCATGAATCTCATAGCCTTCATTCAACCATGCAGGCTACTTGTCCGCTAATCATCATGCAAATTCCTTTTTATCAGCTATCATAACATCGTCATTTTCAAGATGTTTGACTTTGAGAGTTACGGTACCGTATCATTGGACATGAAGCTAACATAGAAGTCAACTCGTAGCTGTCTAATTAAAAGATAAAGTATAGGTATAGATATAGACAACCAATGAAGAAGATTGAGTTGACATTCGGGGGTTTATTCCGGTGTTGAAGTATTAGTGAATGTTGCCAATAAACACCGTGATTGTGTGTTTTGATCTCTCCTCTGTCTGAATTTTAATATACAGACATTTGACATAACAAATAAAAAACACCATTTGCTGATGAACCTTTAACACTATTTAATCTCTTATTTCTTCAGTTTACTCGTGCTCTACTTACAAGTTAATCATACACACTAACTATTCAAGGGAGAAAGTTGTCATTATATACGTGTGAAGTCAAAGAGCATGTTGTGTGTTCCAGGAATTGCTGTTAAAACGAGGAAAACATGAGGGAGGAAGGACGAGGAAACTGGTGCTAGATGAAGGAGGATGTGTGTGTGAGAGAGAGAGGAGGAAATTAAAGATTGAAAGGCGACGAGATATACGATAAATACGAGAAGAGAGAGAGAGAGAAAGAGACTGACTGTGTGTGTGTGTGTGTGTGTGTGTGTGTGTGTGTGTGTGTGTGTGTGTACCAACAAGCAAGCAATGGAGGGAGTGTTTATATACCGCCCCACAATGCTTGTTTAGAAGGTCGTCAGGTGAGTGATCCCTTGACCTCCCCACAGATAACACCAGCTCGGATTCCTGGGATTTTCTTTTCGCTCTCTTAATTTTTTTCACACTTTATTTCTCTCTCTTTTCTTGATTTCCTGCTCTTTAATCTCACTCTCGGTCTCTTTAACCCTTGACTTACCACTCATTACTTCCTCTCTCTCTCTCTCTCATAAAACTTTCCTCATACAGTTGCTAGTTTGTATAGGTCAAGTCTTGTCATTTCCTTAAGATAAGCCATACACTGTACCCACGAATGACCTACCACTGAACTATTTGGGTTGGGGCCAAGGGAAATGTCCTATAAATCAACCGTGAGTAATGATATAGCCAAAGAGGTCCAGAAAACGCCACCTCATCCACCCAACCTTCCATCATCAAAACATACACAAGGTCCGCCTTCATCCCTCCCCTCCTCAGGTCTCAAGCATTAAGGCCATTTCTTTAGAGGCCAATATGTATGCTAATGTGTGTGTGAGAGAGAGAGACTGAGTGTGTGTGTGTGTGTGTTCTCTCTCTCTCTCTCTCTCTCTCTCTCTCTCTCTCTCTCTCTCTCTCTCTCTCTCTCTCTCTCTCTCTCTCTCTCTCTCTCTCTCTCTCTCTGTTGGCCAGTCTTACCTAATGTTTGCTGTAGCTTTCACACACGCACATGGGATGATTGACTGTTACGTGGAATTATAAGGAAGAGTCTGCACAAACTAGTCTACTCTGTGTGTGTGTGCGTGCTTAATGTTTCGGTTCTGCTTTTTCATGGTGTTTATTTTTCACACAGGTTCATACACAAACATTACCCAGATAGTGAGAACTCCATGTATGCAACCTGAAGGAGATCTATGTAGGGCAGTGTACTCTACAAGGAAAGAAGGCGGGCGTGTATAGTAGGGTTCGTTGTCACCAGAGTTTAGTTAGACATTTATAATAATAATAGTCACTCGTCATGTGGTGTACTGTATGTAGTATATTTCAACTAGGCTACACCCACTCACTCACCCATTCACTCACCACTCACTCAAACAAACGGACACATGCACGCACACGCTCTTTCACACACACACACACACACGTAGCAACTCTGGTGAATGTGAAAAGTGGTTGTTATTGTGAGAAGTATCCTGTTTCTCAGTTATCATAGTTGACTAGCCGTTGAGAGAGAGAGAGAGAGAGAGAGTGAGAGTGAGAGTGAGAGTGAGTGAGTGAGTGAGAGTGAGTGTGTGTGTATGATAAATTTAATGTGTGACTGAACTGCATGGTGTAAGCTCAGAGAGAGAGAGTGTGTGTATGTGTGTGTGTTATGAATTTAAAATTAACTGAACTGCATGGAGAGAGAGAGAGAGAACTGCATGTATAGAGTGTGTGTGTGATAGAGCCTAGCTTGTACCGACAGGAGCCACGTGCGTGTAGGAAAGGGAAGGTGGTCTTTTTCCGGCTTCCCGCACTATTGTTTCCGCCACCCGTCACCACAAGGCAGGGGGGGAAGGGGGGATTAGGACATACGGGAGGGGGAGAGGTAAATGTAGTCAAAGGGAGGGGGGAATAGGACATAAGGTTGAGTGGGGGTAAATGTTGTTAAAGGGGAGGGGGGAATTTGGACATATATTTATCTAGTTAGTAAATTTACTGTATTGTGTATTGAGTGTGTGGGAGGATGGGGTAAATTTTTGTTTTATCAAAGGGGAGGGGGGAATTTGGACATATTTATCTGTTTAGTAAATACTGTACTGTATATTGAGTGTGGGGGGGAGAGGTAAATGTTGTCGAAGGGGAAGGGGCACCAGGCCTTTATAGTATTTATTATATATTTAGTACTGTTTATCAAATGAGGGGGAGGGGGTTCATTTTATTGTTTGTTTGTTTTTGTTTTAACTGTTTTTATTAAGTGAACATTAACTCTGTATAGCCTAACTATGGTAGCTTGTTCATATCATTGTTGTATATATTACGTGTATATTCTCATGTTTTTCACAACCTACTCACACATACTCACACATTTCTGTATTATATTCTTTTCTGTGTTGTGCTTTTTATGTGTCCCAAGGTGAATGCAAAGGAGAGAAACTATCTTCAGCTGCTTAAGTTAAAATAGAAGGACGGAAGGTCGAAGGAAGAGATGAAATATTCCCAGGCACTTGCTGATTACTTAGTTTTTTCCTGTGAGTGAAATACTGGGCGAGAAAAATGTACTTATGACTAATTTATTTACAGTATGCAATAGCCAGTTAAAGATGACATTTTTCTCAGATTCTGTACTTCATATTACAAGGTACCGGTAATTAAGCGGATAATACAATTTGGGAGTTTTGGTACAATGAAGTGCCTTGATTCCTCCAAAGTATGTCTGGAAACAGGACCATATGAACAAAAATAATGGTGGCCTCTTGTTTGAAATAGTTTGGGAGAATTCAGTTGCTTCAAATTTACCATCACTGTACTACTCCCTTAGTCTGTTGGATAAGCCTAGTCATATTAGGCTAACACGGGTTCATCTTTCATTGCATTTTCAACTTAATTGTTTAGTCCGGTGTGTCATGTTGCATCAAGCCATAAAAGTAAAGAATAATATTTCAGTGTCTGTGTGAAACATGAGAGGGAACACTCAAAGGAAAAAGGAGGAAATCTCTTGTGTATTGTATTATCTCCCAGAGTTGAATAGCTGCTTCAAGGGGAGATTCCTTTCTTGGTGAATTGGAAAGGCTCTGATTCCTCCAAACTAGCATATGCCACGAACAGACTCCCTATTACTACCATTGAAGGCGTCTGTTTTCTGGCATAGTCGGGAAGAATCAGTAGCCTTCCAATTTACCTACTCTACCGCCTCCTTAAGGAAGTTTTACATATTATTAATGGTAGAGTAGATAACCCATATAAGCCACAAGAACGAGTTGGTAAGATGGTAGTTGCTATACATGGTTATAGGCTAATCATAGGGAAGAAAGGTTCAGTTTACAGCGTATTATGAAACGAACTCAACGTGATGTAGTTTTGTGGACCAAAGTTTGAACGTGTTTGTATTGGTGTATGTTTTTTAGTGCATGTACTATGAATTATGTTTGTGTATAAGTGTGTGTGTGTGTGTGTTTTACCCGCCTGTGTTTTTATATTAAATGGACGAGGACCAAACTCCAAAGGGTGGAAGCCAGCTAATCCTCATCTAAAAAATACAGGGGTACAAAATCATGTCTAATTTCGTTCGAGATGCCTAGACACATTGCGTTTGAAGGAGCATAAGTCGTAGTAAGATGGAAAGATGGACGAAGGGAGAGTTCCAGAGGTGACCAGTTGTGTATAGGCTAGGAAAGACTGCAAGTTCCGGTTAACTCTTGCATTAGTGAGTTGGACAGAAAAGGGGTGAGAACGAGAGGCTTGGCAATTGTTGTATGCTCTCCTGAGGGTAAGAAACATACGTTAAGAGAGTTCAGAAGAGCAAAGTCCAGTGTAATTGTGATAGAAAAGAGAAAGTGATGCAACATTGTGGCGAAGAGAGAGAGGCTGTAGAGTGTAGTGAATCAGTATGAGAAGGAGAGTTTATGAGACGAAAGGACAAAGTTAAATGATTCCACCTTGTCCAGGAGTGTTGTGAAGGTTGAACCACCCCACACATGAGTATATATCAGTATATATTATATGCTTATGTATCTGTCTGTCTGTCTGTTGTGGGTGGAGACGGAGACAATAATTGCACGTGCCACGTGATGCCTGAAAAAAACACAAAAAAACTCAAGCATACAATGGTAGCAGGAAATAGCCCACCTGTATCGGAAGAACTGCCAACACCACAAATATTTACATTCAGTAGACTATAGTGTACGGTGAGGTTTAAATGTTTTATAAACGTACAGAAATATGTCCCTAAATATATGCAAATATAGCCTATATATGCCGGTGTCTATGGTAACTTTAGAAGGACTCGAACCTGTTGTAAAGTCATATTTCTTAAGTTTGTTTAGTCTTTTCTGACTGTTCATCAAGGGATCTAGGCTATGCCCCATTGTTCGACTCATACTTACGATAGTAATTATTAGTCACTTATCTTACTAGGCCTAAGCTTACTTGCTTATAATCTACAGTTGTGGAAAGGTATTGCTGTATCCCCTTTCTTACCTCACAAGGCTACCAGAGCCCTAGACCAAATGGAGAAACTCAATCGCCACTCACGTCCATTGTTACAAAGTGAAAATGTTTTCCATTACTGCAACTCTGCCACATTTGATTTAGGGGTAGGGTAGTGATATAAGAAATGGGATACAGGAACTCCTTTCTACAACTGTACCAACTCTCTTTCTCCATTCTTCCTTCCATCCAGGGTTGCCATTTGGTATTTTTCATTACCAAATCAGGCCCAATTTGGTAATGAAAAATCTGTTTGGTAATGAATAATTATTATTTGGTATTGACCTTGAATTTGGTAATGAAACTGAACAAATTTGGTAATGAAATGATATTTCCTTATATTATACGTTCACTTATTAGGGCAAAGTCTGTTGAGATGATTTATGTTACGAGTGCACCATTTCCCTTGCTTTATATTAACACATCATGGGGAAGATTCTATTGTTGGTAATTAATTGTAGTACTACTGGATTCCTCCAGACTATGCCAGGAAACAGACAGATCCCCACAAGAAAACCCACGCTCAAAACTCATGCAGTGTCAAAAGAAAATAAACAGCGTATCTCCTCTATTAGTTTAGCATGTTGGAAACCATAATGATAATGAAAATTCATACCATACAGCTAAAGACTGGGAGATGCTGAAAGGACTTGGTTATAATCAAAGCTATATGCTATAGAAATTATCAGCAGAAACTGTATGTATATTACAAAGACACAACTGAAAATGGTGGGTTGTCTGCTCATAGAATAACATACAATACTATAAAACCTTTATCTACACAACACACTAATATATATATATATATATATATATATATATATATATATATATATATATATATATTACACTTGGCTTATGGATTTGGTAATGAAAAGTGCAGTCTGGTAATAAAAATTGAGGAGTTTGGTAATGAGCCCGAATTCTAATCTGGCAACCCTGCTTCCATCTACAATCCGTGCTTGGAGTTCTCTTCCGTCTCATGTTCTCTCCTCTAACATCATTAGTGTAAATATCTGTGTCTGACCGCAGTGGTGGCTGGCCAGGGTTACTTTGCAATTTGTTGTGGTCTTCCACTTTCCTTGATCCAATCATCCCCACGGTATGTATAATAATAATAAAAATAATGATAATATATAGTTATAATAATAATCATATTAATAATGAAGCATAAAAAGCACTTTTGGTGTAATAATTTATGTTGTGAATTTGAGCAATTTTTTTTTATTCCACACTGGAAAATAAACCCCCAGCCCCAGGATGTGACGCTCAGTATTAGAGTTTTGATTAGGTTAACTTGTTTGTATTTGTTCCCACGGCTTTGTGTGTTTATTATGGCTGATATGTCATAGGCTGGCCTAATAAGCCTTTCACTTCCTTCCTCGTCTGGTATAGGAGTAAATTTAGGTTGTTCATTGTGTACCGTTTCGACTCCCATTGTTCCCATTGTTTTGGGCCTTTTGTTTATATGTTCAATTCTGATTGCTTCGAGCGGCGCAGCATTTCCCGATTTCATTTCATATTCCCCAGGCACCAACGACCCTGGTGAATGATGGACAGTATTGACTTATGACTAACCCAAAACAATACAGTTAATCTGGAGAAATCTTTATATACAAGAAGGTAAAATAGTACGGTATTAGTTTTAATTAACCCTGTCCAGACCGATATATAAGTGTGTTGTTTGGTGGACTAACGTAGGACAACATTAGACTAAGGGAGAGGAATGAACTGTTGCTCATGAATTATTAATAGCGCACAGTTGCCCGGGCTAACATTTCCGGTGGTAAATGTCGATGTGATAAAAGTTGGTTGGTAAACGTGGTGATGAAGGGATGGTAATTGTATAGTGGTGTTGGGGAACCAATTTCCTCAGAGCAGCAGCATACCAATTAATTTCAGCGTAGTGAAGTTTTATCTAACAGCTATGATTATGTTTGATAATTGGCACCACTAAGTTATTAAACCTGTATATTATATAATTTATGTTATTTCTGTAATCGGCTCATATTGAAAAAAAGTGTTATTTCCTCAATACTACCAACAGCAGCAACAACTTTTATTTGTGCAATAAATATTACACTTTTCTCCGTTTGTCAGCCCTGGTTTCTGTTTCAACCCTGGATAAAATAGTACGGTAGTTTACTATTATGGTGGTGGGGAAATCGGGTAGTAGTTATGTTTGGTATAGTTGTGTGGTTGTGAAGGTATAATTATATTGATGTTGTAATGGTTGCCTATATTACTGTATTTGTATCGATGTTGTGGTGGTGATGATGATGATGTGGTTGTGAAGGTGCGGCAGTGCTGATGTGGCTGTGAAGGTGTGATAGTTTTGATAATTTGGTTGAAAATTGGAAATGGACAAGTGACTGTACATAATGGCGGATTTGTGGAGATATGATAAGGTAAGGAAGAGTGTTGTAAAGTGACTGATGGTGTAATAGTGTTTAGTCTTCCTGAATGTTATCGACTGCCATGTGGAGAGCATAAACATGGACTGGATGGACGAGGATGATGTTGTGGCAATGCTTTTTCTTTTTATATACGGTAGTTGATGGTAGTGGTGGTGTGATTACAAATGATTTTAAAGGATTGATTGCAAAAAGATCGGTAGAATTTCAATCGTTGCGAGGTTTTATCTAATCCCTGTTTTAACTAATTTTAGGGAACGAGAGAAAGAATGGTATGATGGTTGTAGCCTAATAGAAGTATTTTATATGTGTGTATGTGGGTGGGTGGGTGTGACATTTCAGTTGGTGTGTCGTTGGTCCAGGTGGATTGCATCAGACGTCAGCTGTTGTTAAGAGTCATATGAAGAAATATTACCTCGCATGATAATATTATACTCTTACTACTCGGTTTTACTGACAGACCGACACCACTATTCAACTTGACAATAAACACAAATTACACAATTCGACCACTTGGGCTGACTTTATCATCATCTAAGCTGAACACACACACACACACACACACACACATACATAAAGTATGAGTACAGGGTATATCGCAGTGACCAGTGGTATGTAATAGTAGTAATGTGTCTCCTGTGTGTCTCCCTGACTAGCTAGACACAAGATTTTCCCCCTGCTGTACTATGCGTGTGAATAGTAACAGGTGTGTCAGTAACTTAACGTTAATGGTGAAATTATATTAGGTATGGGCTGAGTCGATGGGGGAATTTATGGGTTGTAACTGCAGAGATGGTAGGCCCTATAGGTTGCAGTAGAGAGGCAGGTTGTGAATGTTAGAAGGTTGTGGTGGGTGGAGGTTATGATCGTGAGTGATGGTTGATGGTTGATGATGGGAGGCAATGATGAGAAGGATATGTGGATAGAGAAGTCTTTATAAGTGGTGAATAATCCTTTAGCGAACTGGTGACTCACTGGAGACCAAATGACTCTCACGTGCAGGGAGGGTCATCAGTTTAAGCACCAGTTTCCTTTAAAATTCTTGTTGATTGATCCGACCCTTCAGAGGGATATAATTTAATCTGTCATAAAAAGCAGAATGAATTATTAGACATCACATCACTAACTACTGTTTAAAATTAATGCACAAGCAAATTCGAGCAGAGTTTCAGTTTTCTTGATATATTTATCCTACCAGGAGAAAAATCTGATATTCGTTTTCAACAAGTGTCCCCTAAAAGACAGCAATGTCCAATCCATACACCATAAAATTTTTTTATAAAGACGAGAGGGATGGCAGTGGTGCTGTTGTGTATGTGTCATAACAACTTGGCACATAACTAATAATGATGATCGAGTGATGATCTGATTTGTGATAGTATGAATAAGTGTGGTAACGTCGAAGTGATTGTTATCATTACCAGTGGTTGTGGTGCTCTCTCTCTCTCTCTCTCTCTCTCTCTCTCTCTTGTATGATATTAGTGGTGGCAGTGGTGTTATATTTGGGTAGTGGTGTTAGTGGTAGCCTAGTGTCGAGGTGATTGAGTGACTAAGCATGATTTATCAAGAAACTTATCTACGGTATTTACAGCTAAGCGTATTCACCCTGGCCCTCTTCTATAGTATTGGATTCACTCACTCGTACCCACCAGTCCCTCACATCACTAACTCACACACTCAACCTTCATCACTCTCCATCTACCTAGCCTAGTCCACTCACTATCCTCCCCCTCGTCCTCCTTGTTCTCTCGCTCCACGTCAAACACTTTTCTTCCTTCTCCACTTACCATCATCTACACTAAACACTCGCTATCCCTTTTGTCCACTCACCATCCACACACTCGCTATCCTTTTCCTCCACTCGCCAACTATGTCATCCACTCCATTAAGATCAAAGTATCACCATCCATCCACTTCATCCATTTCGTCCACTCACCAACCACCTCGACCCTCCACCAATTCATCCCTAATTCTGCGCCTCTATAACCCGTCACTCAGACCACCACCTCTCCTCCATGCTCCAACTCACTCCATCACCACCACCATGCTCCACCACTCCATTCAACCACCACCATGCTCCACCACTCCACTCCAATACCACCATCCTTCACCACCACCATGCTCCACCACTCCATTTCACCACCACCACTCTACTCCACCACCACCACCATCCTCCACCACTCCATTCCACCACTCCATTCCACCACCACCCTAGCTGCTTTATCATCACTCCATTCCACGACTACCGTACCATGCTTCTCTCTACACCACCACTTCTCTGTACTCCACCCCACTCCACTTCTAAGCTCCACCCTTCACCACCACCTGTCCCCTTTGCTCCACTATCGTTATCAGTACCATATGTAGATAAGGAGTTCGATAAGGGGCCAAAAGAAGAGGCTACAGGTTCCTCCAAATTCAACCACAAAAGAGATCACCCATAACGAGGTAGCCTATCTATATATTTGTACAGTTTGTAGGAATCTGTAGTCTTCATAAGGCCGATGGGAGCTTTGTATAGCCTACTCTGAAAGCCACAATATCATATGACAATATCATATTAAAAAAACTGAACTTCATATTAAAAAAATCTGAACTTCATATTACAAAAATTGAACTTCATATTAAAAAGATTGGTAAGCCTATTCTACTGGCAATAATACTTACTCTCACTCTAACACCACCTGTCTTCTCACTCTCCCTTCACTCTCACTCTTCTTTCCTGTCGTTCTCTCCACTCTCATTCCACTCTCACTTCGCTCTCACTCCACTCTGACTTCACTCTCACTCCACTCTCACTCCACTCTAGCCCGTGAGGGGGGACAGCGCTAGGATTGATATTATGACACTCCGTTTCGAAACTGTTATGTAGATTCGGCGGAAATGTGTGATAGTGATATCAACACCTGCCACGTGTATTATAAGGGTATTCCAATTTGCTTCATTTAATAAAGACCATTCTCGTTCATGATTCTTATTCAGTTATTGTATAAGTATTTTACAATATTTAGTGCTTGATAATAACCATTGAATACAATACGAATAAAGTATACAATAATGTTACCACAGTTGTCTTTGTGTTACATCATAATATTAAAAAGTTAATCTGTCAGTAAATAAATATTTGATAACTGGGTGTATTTTCGTACATTTATTAAAAATTCTACTCATTTCTCACCTCTCTTGAATAGGCACCCCCCCTCCCCCCCGTACCCTCTTCAAATCCCTCCTTACCTCTCCCTCCCACCAGTGAATGGTTCGAGCCAGCAGAGTTCACAACTAGTGTTCCAGGGTTAATATCTCGGGCAACGTTGACAACGCTGGGTGGGCCTCACGGGAGTGTGACCAGCTGTACATTTGTTTATACATGAATTTGTCCCACAGATAATAGACCTACCGTATGGTCCGTATGCGATTCATTACTTCCATTCTCATTTGCCTCACTGTTGTCCCATCCTCTTTATTTCCTCCCTTTTTCGTCTTCCCATTTCACTTCCCATTTTTTCCATTCCATTTCCAACCCTCCACTTTCATTTTTTTTTTGTTCATCCAATCCTCTATATCCGTCCTCTTATCCCAATGATGACTACATCCTTCCTTTACACTTTCACTTTAATTCTTTCCTTTACATCACATTCCCCTCATGCAGGTATTTCCTTCTCAATACTGTATGTCTATCATTACTCATATTTCCTTTACCGTACTTCACATTCCCCTCATGCAGGTATTTCCTTCTCAATACTGTATGTCTATCATTACTCATTATTCTTATAAATTATCCCCAGTATGATATTTACACATATATACGTATTTTATTTTTGCATTTTTGTAACTATTGATATATCAGTAGGTAAGTATTTATAGGTACCACCATTTTTTGTACAAAATGCCAATGCCAACTACGTCATTATGTATACTGTAAGTCATTATGTACAGTAACATCATGCAATATTTGTACCAAAATTATTATTACCATATATTTGATGTAAAGAATTTCATCTACATGACTCCTCCGTCATTGGCCCCTCGTGTAGTCATCATTTACTGACGCTACCCATCACGGATAATGATTTTGGGCTTTACAGCCTAGTACCTACTTACTGCTAGTGAACAGAGACATAGGGGGCTTGAAAAATTGTCCAATGATTCCACCAACTCGGGAATCGAATCCGGGATCTCTCTCTTTCAAGGCAAGTATGCAAACGAATACACCATCGTCCCCCCCCCCCCCCATCACAGAATGAGGAAGGTGTGTCCCCTCCTTTATTTCTTGCTTGTCTGCTTTGGCCAACCGTTGACCAAGCCCGCATCTATACTGGCCGTCAGCTGCCCGGGTCCACACAACAGGACATGGACCGGGAAACAGGGAATACCAAAGGCTCTTATGCCACAAGGATGAAATATTGTAAACGAACCTTACTCTATTTGTCACTCATAACAAATCGTTGATACAAATGAGAGACAAAACTCGTGTCTTCGTTTTATCCGATTATTACTTGCATTGGACAAAGAACCAGACTGAAACCCAGACCAAAGAGGGGCGGGGAGGGAGGCAGCCAAGCAACTCCACTGAATATACTGCTAAATTGCTCAAGGTTGTCACTGGCTACACTGCTGCTCGGGGCCGCTTTTATGGAGGTGTGTGTGTGTGTTTGTGTTTGTGCGCGCGCTTTAGTGTATGAGGGAGAGAGATTATAGATTATAGATTTTATCGAGGAAATTACTGATAGTGAACAGACTCATCAGTACCTTACATTGTCACCTTGCCACCAAATGCCATAAAATATTGTCGTTACACAAGACTACAACTGTCCCCAGGTTCTCCTTGGAGTTTGCAAGCGTGCTCTTATTATCAGCTTGTCTGTTAAACCATATCCATACGTTTTGTTTACCTCGTCGTAATAGCCTAATGTTAATAGTCTGACGGTAGGCTATACCAAAATGTGTACAATAATTTACTTCCCAAACAACTCTTTGGCTACTGAATTCCGGGTATTTATTGGTGTTGAAGTAGGTGTGTTCCTGTGCTCGTGTCATGCAGCGTTGAGGAGACAGTGGTGTGTGACGTTGATGTAGGCCATTTATCATAAGTTTCCTGCGGTGCTTGGAGTAGGATAGTGACTTGCAGTAATAAGCAGCTCATTATTATAGCAACAATAGAGGCTACATCAGACCTAGCTAATCTTTAGAGTTAATTTGCCACAACTTGCCAGTTAATTAAGTCTGATTATGAGAAGGACGATTTGCGGTGTTTGCTACATGACTACTTAGTGAATATTATGTTGTTTGTACACTTGTGAATACTTGGCGTGCATTCATATATTAATGTTTGTACTAATATTTTCAATGAAGAGGTATAAATAACACACTTTCGGGTCATTTGTCCATAACAATATTACTTAACTTAAGGACCCTGTGATCGTGTATGAAACTTAGTGGCTTCTGATTCCTCCTGACTATGCCACGAAACAGGCTAATTCAGTATGGGTGGTGTTTCGTGACAATGTTTGAAGGACTCGCTAACCTCCTATTTTTTTTACTACAACACAGGGTCCCTTAAGGAACAATATACTTTTTGCTTAAGGTTTGTTTCCTGACTGTACAGTTGGTCACATAAATCCGTAATACTGTACAACGTTGGGGAAGGTTGGAGTGTCTTGTATAATTGGGCAAATGGGAATTTGTTTAAGGGGATGTCTGTCTACCAAAACAACCAAGAACAATCTCTTACTTATGGTTATTTACGTCTTATAATATTATGTTGTTGAAGAAAGGGTCACCCAGTTCACCACATAGATACATTTTGTGTTGAGACAAGGCAAGTTAGGGAAGGGAAAGGAAAGGATGGAAAAATAATGGAAGAATAGAAGCGATGAGGGGAGGGAAAGAAGAGAAATTGAATGCTGGGAAAGAAAAGGGCGGAACAATACAGTAAAGGAAAGGGGAAGGAACAAAGAAGGAACAAACAGAGGGAAAAGATAGTAGGAAATAGAAGAAGGGAAGGGTTACAATCGTGGAAGAAAGGTAAAGGAAACAAAGAGTGAAAGAACAGAAGGAAAAGGATAGTAGGAAATAAAAGAAGGAAAGGAAAGGGAATGGTTACAAACGTGTGTGCATCCCCTCTATTATATTATTGTGGCCTTGGTTATCCTCATCTTTCTCCATTGGAGTTTCTCACGCACTCACGCACGACCACCATCCTTGCACGTTCCCACCTACTGACACGTTTGTGGCTACACTCACGCCCAATTACCCTCCATACCTCACCCATTATACCTTAAACACGCTGTCTGTCTGTCTGTCTCTCATACACACAATAATTCTCTCTCTCTCTCTCTCTCTCTCTCTCTCTCTCTCTCTCTCTCTCTCTCTCTCTCTCTCTCTCTCTCTCTCTCTCTCTCTCTCTCTCTCCACATTACACAAGTAAACTTTACTTTTCCTTTAGGGTCAAGGGCGTGCACATCTCGCCCCCCCTTCTTCCACTTACCTTCCCTCCCCACACACATTTCCCTCTCTCTACCTTTGCATCCTCCCAATTCCCCCTACACTCGTCCTCTTCCTCTTATTCTTCCATTTTCCCCCACGTGGTGAGAACAAAGAGAAGCTGAGATGGAAGGAAGAGGAAGAGGGTCTGGGGTGAGAGAGGGAGGATAAAAAGGAGGGGGTCGTAGGGAAGTGGAGGGGGTGACGTTGTAAGGGGAATGTACTCATAAATATGGAAGAGAGAGAGAGAGAGAGAGAGAGAGAGAGAGAGAGAGAGAGAGAGAGAGAGAGAGAGAGAGAGAGAGAGTACGACCAAGAGTAACATAGACAGACAGTACCGGTACGATCAAGAGAAACATACAGTAGACAAACAGACAGACAATACGACCAAGAGAAACAGAGACAGACAGACAGACAGACCAAGAAAAACAGGGACAGACAGACAGATAGTGCGACAAAAAAGAGAACGAGACAGACACGCAGCACGACAAAGAGAGACAGACAGACAGACATAAAGAAAGAGACGGAAGAAAGGACAAGCTGTAGTGAAAGGGACGGAAATGAGTCGAGTAAAGCCAAGCAAATGTCGGCATCACATGTGTTGATACTTGGTGAGTTGGCTGGCTTGCATGATGCTTTTTATGTCTCTTATTATCAGTGTGACAGGAAAGAGTCGTAAGTGGGAATTATACAACAAGGTATACTATTTGCCTATATAATTTTGAATACACTGGGGTTGGGGTTGGGGGTGAATTTGTACATAAGCCTAACCACTGGTATAATTTATTACTAAAATTTTGTAGGTATCCATGATCTGGGCTAGTTGTGTATATTTGATAGAGAGAGAAAAAGAGAGAGAGAGATTAATATGGACGACTATGGCCAGAGAGAGAGAGAGAGAGAGAGAGAGAGAGAGAGAGAGATGAATATGGACGACAATAGCCCAGGGTTGAGAGTGAGGAGAGAGTTGGGACAAAAACTTGGTACGGTGCTGTTATAGTCTGTAGGAATGAATATAGAATCCAAGGTGAGGGAAGTAAAGGGAAGGAAGAGATAACCAGGACTCATAGTTCCGTTCTGTATACGAGCTCATCTCAGTCAGGGCTACAAAAGGAAGGTAAAACAATGTTGAAGGATAATAATAACACTTGGGTTGTAACGATAACACTGACCTTAGGAAAATTCATTGTCTTTGCCAGTTTATTTTACCTGATTTAGTGAACCCATTGAACTTTAAACCTAACGTAACCTAAGTTCACCGAGCGGAGAGGGTATCCGGCAGTGAGTGGTATTGGGACGAGCGGGTATACAGAACGTAAATATGTAGCCGGGACAAGAGGAAGAGGAAGGTAATCGACCAACCCACCAACTGACTGACCGACTGACTGATTGACGGACGAACCACAGCTGGGAAGGGGATCCTGGTAATACAATACTGTACTATTAGGGACAATAGTTTCATTCCATACTTTAGATTCTGAATACATTAAGGGGACAGTAAACATTTGATATATTGGACGAACTTTATTTCTCCATGCAAAGTATATCAGGAAACTGGATCAGATTCAGAAAAATAATGGTGGCCTGATGCTGCGAATAGTTTGAATGAATCAGTTACTCCAGATTCACTAACACTGTATTACCTCCCCCCCTTAATCTTTGAACATGAGTCTTAATGTCACCTACGTGTGATTTATTTAGTTTAGGTATGACACAGATTCACAAGTTAAGGTGAAGAATGTGTGATTTTTTTTATATGTCCCTGTATTTAGTGCCAACATTTTTTTATGAGTGAATATGTTTAGATTTTTCTCCTCAACTGTACACTGTATGGAAGGTTAAGGTGTACGAGGAGGGAAAGCCTATAGTCACGTCACGATGGAAGAGACAAAGGAAGGTATGGTACCGTACAGTTCACGACGAAGAGAGAGAGAGGCGAAGAGTTCAGTGGTGTCGTCGGAAAGTGAAAACAAAAGGAGTTAGTGGAAGATGATGATTGCAAAGGAAAAAGATTAGCAAGACTTTATAAGAGGCGTGAGAGTCGGTGCATGCATGAGTGTTGGCAAAAGAGGCGTGGGAGTTTAATGAAGCGATAATAATAGACGTGCGAATTTCTGAGACGAGATGTTTGTTGTTGATGTTTGTCCATTCTCAAGTAGGTTCGTAGTACTCAGTGCCTTCCATGTCCTACTGTTTGCTTTGTTTGCATTATTGTGTTGTATTGTTAATGCTGGTAGAATGTGTTTTGTGTGTGGGACTGAAGGTTGTGTAGAGGAAAGGGTGTAGGGTTGAGGGCAGGTGAGTAAGGGAGGATAATACAACAGGAAGAGGTGAGACAAAAGAAAAATGGTAAGAGAGAGAGAGAGAGAGAGAGAGAGAGAGAGAGAGAGAGAGAGAAGCGGAGACAAGTAGGTAAGGGAGACGTGAGACAAGGAGAGAGGAAGCAGTGAGAGGTAAGGCTGGGGAGAAAGAAAGATTTAGGGTAGGGCAGAATAGGGTTGCGGAAATAGTGGTGTGGGAGTGGGGGGCAACATCCGGGGCTTGAGGGATGAGGGAGGGGGAGGGGAGTTGGGGGCGCGTGGCTGTGAGACCCGGGTAATCACGCCAGGATAATGTTGGGTTCAGGTTGATCCGATTTGGTTTGATGGAATTTCCGGTGCAACGTTGGTTATACTGGCGCGTCTGCAACTGATTCCCAGGAGACAAAGAACAAAGTCGAGCAGGAACGGGTTAACTGGGGTCATGTCATGTTGGAGATAATTGGAAAGCTATTGATTCCTCCACACTATGCTACCAACTGATGGGGGGTGTTTCGTGACTTAGTTTGAAGGAGTCTGTAGCCCATCATGTCTAGTTTGAAGGAGTCTATAGCCCATCATGTCTAGTTTGGAGGAGTCTGTAGCCCATCATGTCTTCTACAACTCATGGTACTCTGAAACTGTAACTTCTGGCTCAACCACACGTACCATATCTAACTCTCTTGATGTACAGACGTAACACGATACCAACCATCCCTTCTGAAAATGAGAGTTGTTCGCGGTTTGTGGTCTCACTGTTACTAAGAGTCAGTCCAGTGTAAAAAGTTACCCTCTGACATACTCGCTAACGGAGAGAGTTTTATTACCTCACTTCAGTAGGTAGTGGCGGAAGATTCTACTTTACAACAAGGGTTTCCATGTGGCAAAGATAATGAAGGTACAGATATTTGGAAAAGCTACATAACCCTATACCAGTAAAAGAGTTACGAAATTTCAATAGTTGGTTTTCGTGCAGGCTTACCCTATGAGATTACTAATGAAGTTATGATATCTCAAACAGAATGAAGGGTTTGGCCACACCTCACAATAGTCTCATGAAGCAGAGTATAAACAAGATATAATTATCTAAATCATGAGTAATAGTTCTGTGGAAATGTGGATTTTCTTATCTCAATCAGCATGATATCAACAAGGATTTATGAGCACTGAAAGCTACAATTATATTACTGAAATTAGACTAGACACAACATGGAAGTAGCACAAGTTAGGTTTTTCCATAGGTTTTCCATCATAGAAATAATTGTTCAATAGGTAAGTAGAGAGTAGAGTCACAAACTGTCCAGTGTAATTACTATCATCCTCTATTGTGTGTTAAAAGGTCAGTGTGTTGCCTGGCCCGTGGTGTCTTGTTTGTATGTTGTTGTCCTTGCTGCTCTGGTGTGTTTGGTTGGAGATGATACCCATGTGTGTGTGTGTGTGTGTGTGTGTGTTTGTAGAGGGGTGGGTGACTGTGTAGTATGTGTGTGAGCATGTTTGATAGATTGTGTGTTTACGTGCGTGAGTGGGAGGGTGTGTGCTTTTCTGTGTGTGTATAGGGCAAAATTTATGTACAGTACGTGTGGTGTGTTTGTGAGAGACAGTATTGGAGTATGTGTTTCAGAAAACGTGCTTTTGACTGTGTGTGTATGAGAGAGAGAGAGAGAGAGAGATGAGTGTGAGAGTGATCGAATAATGTGGCTAAGTGTGACGTCACGCACCAGGCCACACCACACAGCTGCTGCCTTCAGGAAGTGCTGCAGGCGTCTTCTCCTCCATCCCTCCCTTCATTCCTTTCTATCCCTGTTTCTCTTATACCTATCACTCACCCTCCGTTTTTCTATCTCCATATTTTCCTTATACTTGTCTCTCATTCTCTCTCTCATCTTTCTTTCATTCCCTCTTCCATCTTTCTTTCATTCCCTCTTCCAGTCGCTCTCTCTGTGGCTCATCTTTCTCTCACTCTATTTACCCCCATCTTCCTTCCCTTTGTTACTCCCTCTATTGCTTACACTGATATAGGACGTGCCGCTCTATCAGTGCTTATCACTACTTATTATCCACTATTTTTTATCACATTCCCTCTCCCATGCATGTCTTTCCCATGCCCTCTCTCACTCTCGCCTAGATACCGAGAATTTTCGATCGTACTACTACTATACTAGAGGTCTTTAATTTAATAACACTCTCTCTCTCTCTCTCTCTCTCTCTCTCTCTCTCTCTCTCTCTCTCTCTCTCTCTCTCTCTCTCTCTCTCTCGGCTCATTTTTTGCAACCTTTTAATCGCCCTCCTCCCATCTAACCCTGCTGTCCAACTGACCTTCTGTTACCTCCTTTCCTCTCAGTGCTTCTCTCTCTCTCTCTCTCTCTCTCTCTCTCTCTCTCTCTCTCTCTCTCTCTCTCTATCTCTTATCTATATATCTTGGACTGATTTTTCTCCTTCCTCGTCTTTCCCTATTCCCTCCTTTCTTTTTCTGCCTTTCCTTAATTCCTGGATGAGGGGAGGGAGGGTGAGAAAGGTAACAGTGAAAGAGGGAAATGGTATAGGGCCTACAGGGAGGTTGATCGGAAAGGATGAAGAGAAGGAGGTGGATAGAATGAAATGTGAGAGGAGTGACAGATGGGAAGGTGAAGGAGAAAGGGAAGGACCGAGGGAGGGAGGATAGATGGAGCGAATGAGAAAATGAGTTATGGAGGTGACCTTGTGGTGAGTGAGTGAGTTAGTGAATGAGATAGTGTGAAAAATGAGGAGAGAGAGAGAGAGTATGAAAAAATTAAGCTTGGGAGAGTGTAAGCCTGAAATGAGATGTAAGGAAAGTGAACAAGAAAGGTGATTGAGTGGAGATAGTGAACGTGTGTGTGTTTTTTTTTTTTTTTTTTTTTTCAAGTACAATAAAGCTTGATTGACTCTTATGTTTAACGGAAATAGATAAGGTGAACTGTGTTGTTAACCTTACCTCTCCTCCCCTCTCCTCCCTCACCTCTCCCGCCTCCTCTCCTCTCTCCTCTCTCCTCTCCTACTCCCTCTCCCCCCATCTCCCTTCTCCCCCCCATACTCCCAAAGTGAATGAGAGGTCGCTGCTGAGTGGGAGTGGTGACTGACGGAGTGGGAGTGTCCTGGTGTAACTAAAAAGAAAAGAAAATAGTTTGAAGAGGTTGGATATCATTGCTGTGTTTTTTCAGGGATAGGTCTATATTATTTTTATATCTTGGTGGTAGGGTGAGGCAGGGAAGGAACTCTTATACATGGTTTGAGATTACAGCAAGTGGGTTTATGGGACAGAGTAAGTCACTTATGGAAGGTGAATAGGGGTTGATTTCACAGTTGCTGATGTTGTGTGTTGTTTGATTTCTCCATAGTCACACATTCTTATAGTATCGTAGTTCAGTCCACACTTCCCATAGCCGTCACACACACACGGCAATAGAATTATCGGTTATCAATAATTGTAATTAGTACAACTTTTTGTCGTTCAGATCACTACACAATTCAACCTATGGCACTTTATACATATTGTGTCATATTTTGTTCTGGTGTTCACAAACTGGCTGCCCATGAATGTGAAACTGGTCGTCACTGAATTGTGTATAGCTGAGTCCCGAGTTAATACTAGACGAGTGTTTGGTATAAGTAAGGGTTAAGTGTACGGTATGTAACCTGGGTATAGGGGAGCAGGGTATAGGGCATACGGGTTGGTAAAGGAGTGGTAACGAGACTGGTACAAGTAGAGTGGGCAAGAAAGGGAGTAAGACGTTTAGGAGCTTCAACTAAGTCACAGAGAGAGTTGAAAGGAAGCTGAGGAACGATTTGCACTCTTGATTATTTTACAGAAGCGCCTGAATGAAAGCACCAGCTGGATTCTCTTTGTGACTTGTGGGTGAATCTCTTGGTGATTTTGACTTCTGAAATAATGTGAAAGTATAAAAGGAGGAATTATGGTTACTGAGTCATGAAATAACTAAGGTATATAAAAGTTGAATTAAATACAGTATTGTATGTTGTTGAATATTGGGAACAGGTTTGGTATGCTGCGTGGAACTAATTCATGTGGTGATTGTGAAGACGGAAAGTAGAACAGAAACCAAAACATATTGTTGCTTACCGTGAACTCGACCCCCTTGAAGGTGATGCAAGTGAGTAGCCTAGATGAAGAGAAGTGGTGGTGTTGGTGAGGGAGCACGGAAAGGAGAAATAGTGGTGTTGGTGGTGCTTGTATTGTGAGTGCAGGGACAAGGGAAGTTGTGGTGTTGGTGGTGCTTGCTTGTGAGGGTGCAAGGATAAGAGAAGTGGAGTGGTGGAGGTGAGGATGCTTGTGAGAGAACAGGGACACATACTAAGTGAGGAGAGCCTGTATTGTAAGTTGCTAGTTAGGAAGGAAAGTGGTGTGAGTGGGTAGATGGACAAGGAAGGATGATGGCTGGGTGATTCAAGAGAGATGATAGGTAGGTGAAGGAGAGAGAGGGTGGATGGGTGAAGGCGAGAGGTGGGTGAGTGGAGAAGAAGAGAGGTGGTGGGTGATGGAGATGGCTAGTGAGGGATGGATGCTGGTTTGGTGAAGAAGGAATGATAGTGGATGGTTGAATGGGATAGGTGGGTGACTGGGTAGGTGGAAAAGAAGATAGGGTCTGGTGGGTAAAGGGGAGATGTGGATGAGTGGGTGGATGAAGGATGGATGCTGGGTTGGCTAAGAAGGAGGAATGTGGGGTAAGTGGACAAAGAGAGATGGAGAGTGGGTGGGTGTAGAGACAGTTGATGTGTGGGGACAGAATGGGGTGACAGAGGTGAAGTGGAGGGATGAGGGCGCCAAGCTGCTTATTCTTTATATTACATTGTCCGTCTGGGTAACTTTTTTTTATCTCGTCCTGTTGTTGAAAGTAGAGCATTTCGTGAAAGATGCCTGGGTTCGTGTTGTGTACGCTACGAATACTGTACACACTAACCGTTGCTAATATATTTATTTAATTTACATTTCTTTGTTTATCTGTGTCTTTATTCATTTTATATTTGTTTATTATATCATTTCCCAAGATTATTATTGTGTTGGTGGTTCATAATAGCTTCGTAGACAGCAAACTTGTTGGAGTCCCGAGGTTTGAGTCTGAGGCTGAGAGAGAGAGAGAGAGAGAGAGAGAGAGAGAGAGAGAGAGAGAGAGAGAGAGTGTCACTATCTAAGGGTTGATCATAACACAGAAACGTATTTTGAAGTAGCAGATAGGCCTAGTATATACAGTAGGTACCCGGATGTAAGCTGAAAGTATAGTCTGGTAATTTTAATGAAGAAATACAAAGCTCTCAAGAATATCTCACACAAACATAGAAGCGTAACTATACTTTACACTTGGACGGGTGTTTTTTTTTTCATTGTCTGTCGTTAGTTCAGACATATTATCGTGATAGCAGAGGGATATGATACTTGCACATATTCATGGGGGATTTTGTCTTCCTTCGTACAATCAGAAAGAAAAGTCATGTTTACTGCCAGTAGAGGTCAGCTTTATGTCTAGGTTTGCTGTGGTTAAACATCTATTTTCCATTCATCCCAAGCCAAGCTATGTTAGTTACCGTTTCCTGGTGGCTACGAGGCTAATTTTGTGTCTGATTGTACTGTACCTCCTACCTTGAGTGTCTTGGCCTTCGTTTTTATACATTCCCTTCAACGTTTCATGCATTTTCTTCAGCCCCTTCCCTTGACCCTCCACGCACAAACAATATATCTTGCTCCCACCCACTTCTTTCCCACACACACTATTGATTCACTTCCTACATCTTCATTTTAAAGGAAATCTGTCTCTTGTGAGCGAAATTGAGGGCCACCCATTTCTTCAAACCATGTCAATAAGCAGACTACATCAGTATACAGTACGGGGATGTGTTATGTATTAGAATTTAGAGGAATACATTTGTTGGACTCTAATTTTCCCACAACAGATAATATATGCACTAAATACACACTCAACCTTTAATCGTCTTCATCACCATCACTCGCCCACGTCCTTTCCCTCCTTCCTTAACCAGTTTTGTGTTCCTCCCTTTGTCTTTGTCGTCTCTCCATCCACAACCTCCCCTTCACACACACACACACCTTTCCCTTCCATATGTCCCCTCCCATCCATAAACCGCTCCTTCCTACCTCGACCCCTTTCTCTTTTTAATCCTTTACACTACCCTCCTCCCTCGTCTCATTCAACCATGGAGGTAGTATAGCTCCATGTATTCAATTCTCTCTCTCTCTCTCTCTCTCTCTCTCTCTCTCTCTCTCTCTCTCTCTCTCTCTCGAAGAAGAAGAAGAAGAAGAAGAAGAAGAAGAAGAAGAAGAAGAAAGGATTAGTAGATAACATATGGAGGATGAAGAGAAATTTAAGAGTGACGTGGGATAAAGACGTATTTATGCAAAGTACTGTACCTCTCCCTCACTCCTTATCTCTACTCATTCTCCCCCATCATTCCTTATCTCCACAACTACCTCCTCCTCTAACCCTCCCCATCTCCTACCCCTTCTCTCCATCTACCTCTACTCCTTCACCCCATCCCTCCATCTCTCCTATTCCTCCTCTCTCTCCCCATCCATTCACATTTCCTGCTCCCTTTTTCACACCCTCCCTCCCCACCTTCCCACGCCCTCCCCACCACTACCTCGTTTCCCATATCTCGTTTCCCAATAGCCCACCACTCCGGTTACCTTCCTACCTCGTTACATAACTCACTTTGCCCGTCCATCAGTCAGTCTTGTCTGGCCTATACCCCCAGACAAAGGGGGTCACGAGTAGGCCTATTTTGCTAAGCTGGGAATCGTGGCCATAGTCATTTAGTGTCACCTTGTGTGTGTATGTGTGTGTGTGTTGTGTATGTGTGAAGAAAGATAGATAGATAGATAGATAGAGAGAGAGAGAGAGAGAGAGAGAGAGAGAGAGAGAGAGAGAGAGAGAGAGAGAGAGAGAGAGAGAGAGAGAGAGAGAGAGAGAGAGAGAGAGAATATGACCTGACCCGACCTGCCCTTAGCAATAAACTCAAGTCAGTTCTTAATTATAAAGAAGAGAGATAACCTGTATTTCTTATGTACCGCCGAGAAGGAAGAAGATGCCACCTCCTAATTATTAAACTTGACTGCATCCGGCTGCACCTCTCTTTGTCTGCTTTGGGAAGTAATCAGTTTTCAGCGAATTAAGGGAGGGGGGCCAATGACTCCTGCAGACTATGCTACAAAACAGATATATCCTTTCTTCCTATATACCTACTCGTACACAGAGGCAATATTATTATGTTTCATGGTGTAGTGTGGAGGAATAAGTAGCCCTCCAAATCCCTAACTAAAGACAAGAAAACTCTACTCTTAATTAGACGTCCTTTTTTTTTTTGGTGTGTTGTTGTTAATCTGGTTTATGTGTTGTGGAGGAAGTGTGACCCGGGGCTACACGTTGACCTCTGACCTCTAGTTCCTGTCTGTCTACCCCCCCCCCCCCCTCCCCTTTCTACCATCCCTCCTCTCAAACTCACACATGTCATCTGCACCGCTACCTCCTCCTCCTCTTCCTCCTCCTAATCATCATCAACTTTTTCTCACTTCCCATCATTTCATTTCACCTCACATCACCCCATCTCTTCTCTCCCCAGTTTCCTATAAGACCTGCAACATAGACTAACCTTGTGTAGATCATAGTAGAAAAATTGTAATAGAGTCCCGCAAATAGGATACCGATAATTAAGCAAGTATAAGCTCACAGAATTATGGAGGAAACGTATAGTACATTAGGTATAATAGGTCCTGAAAGGTAATATCCAAGAATACATGCATGTTCCAGTAAATTCAAAGTGGAGATATTTTTGTTTTGGCTCGAGGTTGGAAAAAAGTGGTAAGGAAACAGAGTAGGCTAGTGGACGAGTGGAAACAGCTGGCAGTTGGAATGATTAGTGGGGATGTAATACAACGTTTTGAATAAAGGTTAGACAGGCGTATGTGAACTCGAAAGGTTTGGGGGAATATTGTCTGTGGTGATGTGGTAGTACTTAAAATGTTTTGGCGCTCTTTCGGCTCCAGCCACTCCTTTTCAATTCTTCAACTGTTTATCTTTTCCTTCCCACCATTCTGTGACCTTTTTCCTCGACATACCGTACCTTCAGGGTCTTCCAGGCCTTGGGCAGTCTTCTTTCATCCTCAGTTAATCAAATCTCACCCAAAGACTAACTGGAATACCGCAGTTTCCTCCACAATGCTTATGTCCTTTTATCTTTAACCACTTCACATAATTTCCACACTACCCATCATCTCCCATCACCTCCTCACCTCTTCTCACCTCCTCACCCCGGTATCTAAACAAAACATCACCTTCACTACCGGAGCAATAGTTATTACAGTCTCGGTACAAAATGTGTATCTTGTAAGTTCTATGGTTATTGTTGAGTTACAATCGAGTTTTTACTTGACAACATAAATCTACAGTCGGTGTCAATAGGTCGCTACTGATTAGCTGGAACGGTACTTATAACCTCTGGACGTTGAACTGTGACGATATGAATTGTATACAGTTACCATTAACTAAAGAGAAAAAGAAAAGTTTGTCATAACAACATTAATTACTTGTGGGAGAGTTTAGTACTACGTTGGACAATTTTAAACCTCAAGAAAGCCGAAATACTAATTTGAATTGAGATTGGACAATAAACAACATGCATTATTCTGTCTATACACTAACTAACGAGTGTAGGATAAACATCCCATAATGGGTGTGAAGGGCTGTTTGGCTAGGGGAGTGTTAGGCTTGCAGGATGCATGTATAAAATGTTCGTATTGTAGTAGTTCTGTGTGTGTGAGAGAGAGAAAAAAATAAAGAGAGAGAGAGAGAGGTTGAATCTACTATACATTATCCAGTATACGTCAACGGGGTGCGCATACATTTTAACATACTTCAGGTTCCGTATAAGTAGGTATTCACTATACATGCCTATAATGATATCCTAGCCTCTGCACAGCTCTCACCACTTTTCTCCCACAGTAACTTACCTCACAATTATAACCTTCCTCACCAAACCAATGTCACCCACGTCACCCCAATAACTATAGGCTAACCTCACTCAAGAACACAACTCAAATATTCCCCCTTCTTACATCACCATCGCCTCTTCACTCACCTCACATTCCCTCGTCGAATGTATAATTTCACCCTACCCTATTATTATAAGTCATTTCACCTGAGCTGACCTTATTATATACATGACCTTGTTAAGAGACTGCACCACCACCACGACAGAAGACGCCCCTGCAACTCACTGTCTTGTCTCTACTCACTGGTTCTGCTTCTGACCTTGTAATATTATGTTTTGTGTACTTGTAGCTGTAGAGTATAAACAGTCTCTCTTCTCATTGTCTGTATGCATTCATTGTTGTATACGCAGGGGTAAATTCGACGTTGTGTGTGTGTGTGTGTGTGTGTGTGTGTGTGTTTAAATGTGAACGTGTGCTCGCCTTCACGTCGTTGACATCCTCTAATATTGTATAAGAACAAATGCCGATACTGGGTGGAGTTGCTTAATAGGCTAACCTCTCTCTCTCTCTCTCTCTCTCTCTCTCTCTCTCTCTCTCTCTCTCCAGCAGGTTTCTCAACACCTACCGTACCCACTCTACACTCTCACATACTGATAACTCTCACACAAACTCTTTTGCCATATTTTTTAGGTAGGTAGTATGGTTATTTGATAGAGTGGATATGTTATATGTTTTCACTCCTGTCTGTTTGTCTGTGCATTGAGAATAGACTAGTAGGTAACCCATTAGACGTATGCCCTCAATATGATGATGATGATGACATTCTAGAGCAGAGTTGCCAATTTCTTTCAATGAGGATCCAGTGACAAACTTTCTATAGTAGGAGGCAAAGGTAATGGTTACAGAGGGTAATTATTAACACGTCGCACACAAAATTATTGTTACAAATTTCTGCCAGGTACGATAATGGGTTTTAATTACACCTTTAATTCATTGGAGCTCCTTAATTGATTCCTCCAAAGTATGCCAAAAAATAATAAGGAATCAGATGCTCTAGATTTACTAACACTGTCTACGTCCTGGTTAAGGGACCCTGTTATCGTTTATGGGAATTGGAGGCTTCTGATTCCTTCTGACTTTGCCACGAAACACTCCTTTCATGTAGGTGGTGTGTCGAGGCAATATTTAATGGACTCGTTTATCTCCATTTTTCTAACTACATCACAGGGTCCCTTAATTCCATAATATATGAAGGGAATCCGGTTCATGTAACTTGAATCCCTCTTTTCCCTGTCCGTCAACCACAAGGAGAACGGGGACTGGTGGGTTGGATCCATTACCAAAACCCACAACAGCAGCGATCCGGCACATGAGTATTTTTACTCCTATTCAGAACAAGACATACGGTAATTATACAGTGTCGCACTAGGCTATGTAGCTTGTTCTTATGTATTCACCTTCGAAATTATACTAAAAATAGTAGCACAAGGAAAAATAGCAACTCAAACACCAAGGGAGATTCATTCATTCCATTCGTTTGATGACGATATTCTGTAGGAGGTGATGGCCTGGTGGGTACGAACTGTTTATGGTCTGCAACCGTACATCATTATTACCTCGTCTGGTGCCCTCGTATTTCATGTAGAATAGTGTGTTGGCAACTCTCACTTCGACCCAGCACCCTCACTTTCACTGATGTGGTCACCGGCTCACTCACTCACTCACTTCAGGTTCAGGTTCAGGTGTGCTAGCTTTTAGGCCAGGTGCTACTTTGGAGTATCTGACATCTGTACAAAATATTTAAGAGGAGAACCTCTTTGGTAAATTGGAGGACTACTGAATCCTCCAAACTATGTCTCGAAACACACCTCCTATTATTAACGAGATTATTTGTTTCCTGGGATAGTTTGGAGGAATCAGCACAGTAGTCCTCCAATTTACTACATGGAGGTTCTCCCCGGAATGGATTTGCCACATTAAAACACTTTTCCTTGGTTCTCTGTCATTCATCCTCGGTTCTCGGGTCAGATGTGCTCCTCTCTTAATTCGATTGGGAGGGGGGGGGGGGTACAACAAACCTCGAAAATGGATTGAATGACGAACTAAACAAAGATTTTCCAGAGGAAAGAAGGGAAATATATGCATTATAAATATCCCCAGTGGCTATGGGCTTAGGCCCATACCAAGCATAAATAGGAGGTTTTTTTACTCATGAGTTTACTTTACTTGTGCCTAAGGATCCTAGTGATGTATGTAATGTGGCAAGAAAGTTGGAGGTTAGAGAGTTCTTCAAACACAGGGAGGTGATACAGTATTGGTAGATCTGGAGCAACTAATTACTCCAAACTATTTCAAGCAACAAGTGGCCATTAATTTTGTTATATTGGTATTGTTTCCAAGGCTACTTTGGCGTTCTAATGTAGCCAAAAGTGTATTACCCTCTCTTGTTCTGGGAATCGCACAGCTGAATAATGATATCGTTCTTTAGTCCCTTAAGTACTCTGAAATGCGTCATAAGACCGTGAAAGGATTACTGCAGCTACATTCATTATTCTCATCATATTCAGAGGGCTTTCTCGGTTACAAAATACTGTCATGCGTTGGCTCCCTGAAGCTCTGAAATAACGTCACCAGTCAGTGAATGATTAAGTCCTTGAAATTAAAGTGTCCTCTTTAGAAAATGTTTAAGAGGGTTTCATTAGTATTTTGATAGGTATTTTGTACAGTGCCTAAACAATTGATCACTAATACCTCAATATATCGGAAAAGTGTCAGTAGGAGAGTAAATTTGAAGAGAGTAAGATGGAATTCTCCAAACTACCTCGGTATTCTATTGGGTTTTCTGTTTGTGTCGGACTCTTTGGAGGAATCAGTAGCCTCCACGTTAATTCTGTGGTTTGTGGTCAGGTAGTGTGGTGATGTGTTTGATGCGGTTACCCCAAGGTTTACAAGGAAATGGAAAGTGTTATGTTTGTTTATGGTTGGAAACGATAACTTGTAGCCACTATGCATGGGTCGATTAGTGTGAAGTAAATATTAGCTATACTGTATACTCTACAGTCTGCCATCGTCCTGCCTGGTACAGTTACGAGATAAACTAGTCGATATTTCATGATATCATAATGTTTCTAATTTTAGTATACTGATGTTTCTTCGTTCATTATTCATACGAATGAAAAAGATACACTGGAAATATACCATGTCAATGAAATGTTTGTTACATGCACAGACACTTTACGGAATACAAGAATATTAAAGGCTTTAAAACAGCCAGAGCCAAAACGCTGGTAGTAAAAGAGAAGGAGAGGTAGTAATAAAGCAGAATTATATGTACAAATGTTCAAACCAGAGTAGAGACTCACTCGTTTGGGTTGAGAGAGAGAAAACACCTAATGGGGTGACTACTGATAAGGTTTAAACAAATAAACACTCATTTGGGTTGGATATAAGTGATGAAAAAACACCATTAGGAATATACGAATATACGAGGAAAGAAACCTTTGTCAAAGAAGAGTTGATGAAATTAACCTCTCCTCACTGATATACAAAGGCTCATACATTAGTATTTGTATTTCACTGTGAGCTTTGGGTAATTATCAATACTCTGAATGACCTGTATCAGTAAAGTACGTACATTAAGTAAACAAGACGAGAGTTGGAGCGTTGATTAGCCTTGTGAAGTTGTGGTAATCTCTCAGGGTCACTCAGCCAGTCAGTTACCCAGTCAGCCCTCAAGCAAGAGATGTGTCATAAGCGTTAATTATGTTCACTCACTGCACAGTTCTAATTGTATACACCCTAGCGAACCAACCTATCACACACACACACACACACAGAGAGAGAGAGAGAGAGAGAGAGAGAGAGAGAGAGAGAGAGAGAGAGAGAGAGAGAGAGAGAGAGAGACCCAAGCTTACCAGAGAAACAAAAATTTCCTATTCCTCACATGTGATACTAACAAATAAAGCTGTCCTAATATTGACCTCAGTGCGCCCTTCGTAATTCCCTGTTTGTGTGTCTAGTGTTGTGGCAGGATGAGGGAGTGTCACCATATATACTTTAACATTATGGTAAAACCCTTTGTGTGTGTAATGACGCATGGTCAGTCAAAACGGATGTACTAAAGGGAGTGGCATGGCTTGTTTCCATATTAATTCTTGTCTACGGATCATTTATAAAGAAAGAATGCAACGTGGTATAAATTATTAGTTTTTTCTTGTTCTTTGAGTATAATAGATGGATGTTTGTTAGAGGTTCTTTATCCCAGCGAGACAGGATGGTACAGGCATCTTTTGGTCTTCCATTTCTTTAGGCTACTCTATGATTTACTTTGTTTTGTCAACTGGACATGACAAATATAACACGGTTGAATATAAAATTGGTTTCCTTTCTTTACAGGTATGCATTGGTTACTGGTCGGTCAAAGTTCATCGTGTGTGAGTATGGGAATGATATCTATAGTGTGTGTGTGTGTGTGTGTGTGTGTGTGTGTGTGAGTGTACAGTCAGGGAATATTGTACAGTACCTACACACTTAACTTTGTCTGTGCCTCCGCTCCGTGATCGCCCCGATATATAAACAATCAAATGAGGATACAATGACATTCATTATAAAAGTTTATCTTCTACTCTTTCTTATAATGCCGTATTATGTTGCAAATGTTCAAATATGTTTTTAAATACGGTACAATTATTTTGAAATTATTTCATTTATTTTCTAACTAATGCTTAAAAGCTCTCATTTCAACCCCCCCCCCTCCAACATTTCCGTGGACATGTAGACGATTTTCCCTTAATTTCCATCTCCTTTGTACCTGATTTCCGTCGACAGATTGCTGTATTTTGTCGACGGAAATCGGGTACTTTGTCACGAAAACGCGATGTCCACGGAAAAACAGCCCAATGTAATAGGCGCTTTACTTGTCACGGTCACCTCTGAGTATGTAATAAGGATGTCATGTTGCCAGGAGTCAGTCACCTTGACCTTCATAATATTATAAACCTGTACACTACCAAAACCAGCAATATTGATGCTGGAAATGTAACGTTGACAGGACGGTTTCCATGAGGCTTAAACAACTATATTATAATTCACTTCCCAGCATTGGAATTCTGGACATTAGAATGTTTATAATTTTATTATTATTATTATTATGTTTTGTTCGTGTGGTCCTTGAATCTATCATCATCATCGACATAATAATAATAATAATAATAATAATAATAATAATAATAATAATAATAATAATAAAAATAAAGGCTTCTCATACCCTGACCTTGGGGTTCAAATCCTTGACGAATTATCTTTCTTCCACAACCTTAGTAATATAATTTGAGTACATTTAGAGTTTGTTTATCTTGTGGATAGCTGCCTCAAACTTCCGCATGTGTAGGCGCACATGTTGTGTAATAGTTAAGGGCCGGGTGACGTGATAATCAAGTTAGTGGTTAACACAAAAACCAGCTCAAGCACGACCCTGACTCTAACACGACCCTGACTCTAACACTCTCCTTGTGTTGTTTATATGAGGTTACTCTTGTCCCTTCACACTCCGACGCACTCTAGTGTGGCGCTCATTTCACAACAGTTTTGTGTATTGTGATTTGAATTACCTCGGTCCAACCAAATATATTGTAGCCTACATCTGATAATGACTGACATTTTCTGAACCGAAGAAGACAATGATGTGTAAGCAAGTACACACTTGGGAATAGGGCTGCTTGTCTGAGTGAGGCGGAGAGTGGTTTGGCTAGTTCTCGTTCCTCACTTCATACATACAACACGTCGTGCTGAACAAGGCACAGATAACCTCCTATAGTCATGGTGCTGAACGACTGCCTGGTGCCCACTGCTGATAACATGACTTGTGTACACACGTGCCACCATCACCGACGCTTTGGTCTGGTTCCGCTTGCATTTGGGACGAAGTGTCACAGAAAAATAACATCGTGGAAATGTTCAATATGTCTGTTCAGCTGCCTTTATTTCTGAATACCGGTACATCCATGTTATTATATAATCAAACTTGCCTTTTATTAATAAAGTAGGCTGTTAGAGCTGGAATAATTATACATTGAGATAAAGTTTAATTTTTGCTTCTTGACCCGAAATGAAATTTTAAGTACCATTTAAGCCTGTATATTACTTTCTGTTTAAATTATACTTACTAAGCCCCCAGACCGTTGAAATGATAAGTGAGTGAACTGATAAATCAACCAACACTGCCAACAGAAGTAGGCTATAACAGAGGCGTTATGAAGATGATAACGATAAAGTGCCTGACTCTGGAGCCAGACAGACAAGGAGGTAGGCTAGATAGAGAAACAGAGGAAGACGGATAGAAAGACAGACAAACATGGACTCGTTCCAAACTTTATTAGAATATAGGCGTCGCTATATTTTATGGGTCATGGAAGCACTTTTATCTGCGATATTAGTATAATGTGTGTGTGTGTGTGTGTGTGTGTGTGTGTTTGTGTGTAAACCCACCCAAATACATCGCCTTACCTATATAATATTATAATACGACGACCCACACCATCAAACGGTTCAACACGTGACCGATAAGCCTCTGTCGTCAACTATAGATAACATAGGTTGGTACTTTGTCTGGTTGGTATAGAGGGTGGGAGGGAGTCAACAACACACTCATGACGGAGGCATAGTGGGTGTATTGTTGACGTTGTTGTTGTTGTTACTGTCGTTGTGAAAGGGTACATGTTCTCACGGATCTAGTCGAGTAGCTACTTCACCATGCAGGGAACTCTTAGTTTGTTTATCTTTACCCACATCGCTATGTTGAGTGTGGGACGTGGGATATAATGATCGCTCCTGTCTGTCTGTCTGTTCGTTTGTTATCTTCGTAAAGCGGAGTTTACGGTGAGTGTTTTCTCCTTTCTTTCGTAAGTTTGTTTGTCTCTTTGTTGGTTAGTTAGTGAAATAGATAACTCCTAACGTGACCGACCGATGTAATTTGACCAAACATTACCAATTAATTGTGCATTACCGGTGGGCTATGTATCTGAGAAATTATTACATTTTAGTGAATTCAGGTCAGTAAATGGGGGACAGAAATGAAATTTACATTCTATTGTTAAGAATGAGAATGAAATTTGAGTTAGTTTTGTTCTTGATATTTTTTAAGGTGTAGAAGCGAGCTATAGTGGCCTTGGAGTTTGGTTATTGTTTGCTATTAACAAAGTACAACCATTTTGGACAGAATAATTTTGTAATGTGTATCCCATGCCTATGTCAGGAACCATAATTTTGTTTGTTGGCTAACGCTAGGCGATTTGAAAAAAATAATGCAATCCAATCAAAATCAATCTGCGCACATAGGAATAACGTTAGATATTCACTGAATTCTAATGAATAATAAAAAATATAAGCTTTCCATCCCTTCCGATACAAAAACACGGAAGTGATGTAGAGTTGATAAGGTATTCTGTACAGTTTGCTAAAAGAATATATATTTGTTGTTACTTTAGGTTTTTGGCAAAGTTCATTTTAATATCCTGTAGTGAAGTGAATGTGGTATGCTAGTACTACCCTAATGAACCACGGTGATTGCTTCAGGTGACTTATTTTAGTTTGGTTTTGTTTCAGAACCTTCTTGTGTATTAAAGAGATAACATTATGTTCGTGTCCATTTACTTCAGGGTTTAAGTAGGATCATTACTCTGGGGAAATTTACAGGGCAACAGATTCCTCTAAACGGTGCTACAAAACAGATCCCCTTGTCATATTGTGAGATATTAGTCTGTTGCCTGTATAGTCTAAAATCTAAATGAATCCGTAGCCTTCTATTTGACCAATAACAAATGACCCTCTCAAGGTCAGGAAGAGACTACAAAACCTCACCTTAAAGTTCATTATCCTATGCGTTTAATTAAGAGGGCAGTTCACTTTTGATATATTAGAGTGTCTTGATTCCTCCAAGTTTGTCTGGAAGCAGGACCACATTAGAACAAATAATGGAGGCCTGTTGCTTTAAAAAGTTTGGAGGAATCAAGTTGCTCCAGATTTAGCAACACTATATTGTCCCCCTAAACATCATTCTTTGTGTGACCAAGTGTACGCACGTGATATTGTCAAATAAAGATAACATGGGTTGGGCAGGAAATGACATCATGCTGGTTTTCATGGCTGTGTGAATGTCCTAGAGAAAAGGGAAGAGATTGTGACGGTGTTATGTTTATAAACGGATAACATGATGTACCAAAGAGAAAGGAGATAAAGGGAGTTGTGTTATTTGGTGCTGGTGGTAAATTTAATTGAGTGGTCTTCAGAAGGAATAGCCTACCAATCTCTGTGAGTTTACGTGGCGTCCAGCAAGTGTACCATTTCTGTATGTTTACTTGACTTCCTGGGTTTTCCGTTTGAGTTTACGTGACCCTTGAAAGTTTTCCCATTTCCTTTAATTCTGTGAAACTTCTGTCCACGTGACCTTCGTGTACTTACTTTTCCCTGTCATTCTCTGTAGTCTCTATGTCCATTAATATATGTGTAGCTGTATACTGTATACTGTTTCCGTCCAAACGTCTCTAGCGTGACACACACTAACTGAGGAGAGTTGGATCACGCTGTATGTGACGCATCCGATTTCCCAGAGACAGATACTTGACACGCCACTAAGTTAACTCGTGGATTTTTGTTTTGTTCAAATGTGGCGTAGTAACAAGTAAGGTAGAAAGTTCTAGTATAATTTCCTGTATTTTATAAAACATCATCACCGTTTGTTAATATGATCGATATCTATATTGTTAACAGTCTTCATCATTATCATCATGTGTACGGTACCCTATGTGAGGAGATAAGATATTATCATTGAATTTCCGATAATTCATTATTTATTTATTGTATAATGAAATCGTAATAATAATAATAATAATAATAATCATAAATAATGGTATTGAGTCAACGCAACCTGTTATGTTCCTCAGTGTTTACAAATGTCTGTATGGAAGAGGACCTAACTAAGGGAGTGTTCACTGTTCTATGCATGTTAAGTTTAGTTGAGGTTAGATGTGAACAAACATGGGTAGAGGACTTTTACTTTCACATAACGTATTCTAACCCTGCTACACACACACACACACACACACATTTCAGTCGTTTGACTTGATTAGGCTATGTAAAGCTGTTAATAATCTGATAATATTATAGACTAGGTAGGTTGGTTGACAACGGGTGTACCTTACCATGGGGCCAAGTTCAGTCCTTGCAGCTGCATATACCGGATGAGGATGGGTAGCTCCCTCTACCAATATTCTACATGGTGTAAAAAGCAGAGCTTGGTAGAAGGCCTTATTATTATTATTATTATTATTATATATATATATATATAATTATTTTTTATTAGGATGTTTCAGATGTGGCAAAGTTGTTAATTTGTGTTCCAATGACATGATCATACCCTGGTGTTTCGTATCTACGTGTTTTATCCTTGTTGTCTGGGAGTTTCACAGTTATATGTAAAATCATATGTTGTTAGCACTTTCAATCATCTAAGTTTACCCTTTAACATGTTTCATACTATATTTTAATATATATATATATATATATACCCTATATATATATATATATATATTTAATATGAAATATGTTTATATAGGCTATACATTTGCTCTGATCATTTAATCTCTTCATAGTAATGAAGAAAAAATACTAAGTATATTTCAGATTGTCTAAGCTGTAGGCTATGTCCATTACATGTATATGAAATATATAATACTTAATTGTTTCAGTTATATCCGAATACTGACAGACGAAGATGACATTGTTATTCTTTCTGCTGGGGTTTCCTGCACACAAGTGCTTGTTATATGATGAGTGAGTGCCTCGTGATCTGAGTGTGAACCAGACCATGTGTGTGTGTGTGTGTGTGTGTGTGTGTGCACGTGCCCCCAGTAGGCCTTATGGCATTAACGCCTCAGCATCGATAACTGTAAACGTGGCATGTATTATTAGTCTGATATATGACTGGTCGGATTAATGAAGGAATTTATACTGGAGTGACATTCGTTTTTTATTATATAACGAACTCGGGTTAAATACATGAACCAATTACATTTAAATCCTCATTGTAGAACATGATGCTTAAAACAAAAAAATCCTTTTTTCTTCTTGTCCTGAATATTTTTACTTTTGGAAATAATGTTTGTGGGAGAAGTGTAAAATAACTTTCATATAGAAATGGCCCACTAACTTAGAAAAGACCCTGAACACTGATGCTTTACATAAGGTATATGAGGGATCCTAATAAATGAAAGTAAACAAAGACCCTGCTGTGTATGAAGGGTCCGAATACTTTAATTTTTTTGTTTTATATATATGGTACAGTCATACAGAATATATCACGGCCATGACTTATATCATGAAACACTTGAGGTGCAGACGGGAGGGGACGAAGGTTTTGCCTCGCCTGTATCTCTTACGGCTGAATCCTGACGAAGTATATAACATGATATGATAAACACTGCGAAAATATACCGTATTTGTACAAGATGTCCGAGTGTGTTCAAGGATGTCACGTAGACGGCCAGAATGCTGTCACATTAAGGGGATAGTGCAGTGTTGGTAAATCTGGAGTAACTGATTCCTCAAAACTATTCCAAACAGCAGGCCGCCATTGTTTGTGTTAAGCTGGTCCTGTTCCGGTCATACTCTGGAGGAATTGAGGTGTTCTAATGTACCCAAAGTATACTATCACATTAATAAAATTTTCCCATGAAGTCGGCGGTAAGAATAATACTACCTGCCTAGACAGTTAAGTTAATACTCATAATAACGCCATATTTCAATGTGTTGGTCAGAGTAATGTATTGACAAAATAGATAGCCAAAATTTGTATTGTGTTTGACAAGGAGTTCCGACTCAAAATAGCAAAAATATTACGTGTATGTGTCGACACTCTGTTAGCAACCAGCAGTGTTTATCTGGTGCTGAAATCCCAAGTGACTTTGTAATGGTGCTGACGAGGACTGACGTATGTGTGTGTGGTAGTGTGCTGATAAGGCCTGGCTGACGTGCTGACATTTACACTGACTGACTGGCTGTGGTGTGAGCAAGATATGTGTCAGCTCTTATCGTCATGGGTGATGTAAGGCTGTTAAGGGACCCTGTGGTGTAGTCAGATAATTACAGATAAACGAGTCCTTCAAATATTGCCACTAGACACCACTTATATTGGAAGGAGCGTGTTTCGTGGCATAGTCAGAAGAAATCAGAAGCCTCCAATTTTCATACACGATCCCGGGGTCCTTAATAAACTTTCTGGTGCTTTAGTTTACGAGGCTGCTAAACTGACGGTACTGAATTATGTGTTTCATGTCTTGGCAGATAAGGCAGCAACGCATTTTTTTGTGGCTGTACTGTGTTCTCCTTAGTCCTCTTCTCCCCCCAAGTGAGCCAGGAATGTGCCTCATCACCTGTGTTTGCTCATAGGGGTCGCTGTGTGACACTAACAGTCTAACACACTCGCTTGTACTCTATACTTTACCTCATCCCGCCCTGTTTATCTTGAAATTGAATGTAAACAAATTATTAGGCATGCGTGTGTGTGTAAGTAGGGGGTGGGGTATTTGTTGTGTGTGTGTGCGTGAGTGTGTGTCTATTAGTTTCACCGTAAAGTACATGTGTGTGTGTGTGTGTGTAGTGGGGTTAGGTTGAGGCTTAAAGTTTGGTGAGGGACAGGGAAGGAGGGATGACAAAGTAAAGTTAAGAGGCCTGTAATGCGTCTTTTGTGTCCTTGTCACTGTCGTTGGCGTCAATGCATGGCCTATGTTCCCGTACTGAATGTAAACAATATAGGGTATAATATGGGTAGGCTATATTTCACACTTGGACAACCCTGATTTTCCTTTTTCATGATCAGAAATCGTTCATCCTTGTATATTACCTAAGACATGAGCTGTTGTTAACTTGATATTGCACAACAACTTTGATTAATTGAGGAACCTCCCGGAGTAAAGAGATTAAAATCTAGTACTTACTGCACAACGTACACTTCTCCCACTGACAAGAAACATACCACCAGGATGTGTGTGTTGATCCTGCATACCACCATCACTACAGAATTCAGTCACGAGAAAAACAAAATCATGTACAACTCAGTGGTGCATGAGTCACTGCCCAGTTCAGTTTCTTTGGTGCAGATGCTTACCAAACGACTATGATAAACGACTGTGAGAGCTTCGGGCTTCAAGTTATACCTTGTAATATCGGGTGTGTTCAGCCCTTCCCTTGTATCCTTGTTGTTGCAGGTGCTCGCTCTCACTCCAAATTACAGGGAAAATGGCAGAGAAACGACATCTTTGGGGAAAATTAGTGTGCAGAAACGAGTAATATTTTTATAGTCGGATGTGAATAGAAAAATTTTGGTTGGAAGAGATTTAACCGTGTAGTGTTGCCTTTAAAAAAATGCAGAATACACTGGTTTGCTTGTGTGCTTTTATGCCCGATACACGTTCAAAGGCAATTATCATGTCTCAAAGTGAATGCCTCAGTGATGCTGTGGATTGCTTCTTATTCCTTTTCGTAATTACTACACTTGAATATCTGGCTGTGTTAAAAAAAGGCAACTGGGCGGAAAACGAAGTAATTGGCGGAGATAAGAAGAGGAAGACGAAGAGTAGCTTACAGTATAGTCTAGTCTAGTGCGTTGACCTTTTAACATACTCATAGTGAATAGGCTATAAGATGATAATTGTAGTTGTTTGTGCTCCACTGATTCAGTTTCCCGGCAACTATATTCTAATGTACTACCGGTAATTATGTTGCTAGGTCGCCTCATTCGTAAGTAGCCGTTATGGTACTGGATATTCTGAAAGAATTAAGATTATCCCTTTCACCTCTTTCACACACACACACACACACGTCTCAACTTTGAACTGGCACCCATCTACTGATAGAGGGACAAGATTGAATGTTCAGAATGCATCGGCTGTAATATTTCTTGTAAGTGTGTATTATTTATGACATTTGTTGTATGACTTGTTCCTCCTTGTTATTCATAGAGCTGATGCGATGCTTTGATATGAATAGAAGTGCTGAGGGTGGTCACAAAACATCTGGCTGCAACTTTACACTTATAAGAGGGTGGTGGTACAACCTCAAGACTTGACTGCAAAGTAAAGAGGTTTCTTAAAATGGTCACCAGGGCTATTTTACTATTGTGAATGTTAACGTCGAGTATGATTATGTCACCATTGCCGGACCAGTACCCATATACACACACACACATTCCATTGACCAGTCGACATAGCCTACACTAGAATCCCTCACTTCTGTTTGCTTAGGCTAGCCTAGGTATCCTGTAGCCTAGCCGATAGGCTATACCTCCTTGCCCTCCTTCACTCACCCACTATCAATATTGCCCTCGTTCTCCATTTATCTTACCGATCTTATCCCATCTTCCTTATCCTCCAAATTCTCCATTTTTTAGCTCCGGCCTCAGCCGAGAGCTCAAGGTCTTATCGTAATTATTGTTCTTGTTTTTGTTGTTTTTCTTGGGGCGACAACTTCTAAATGGTTCAACTGACTCACTCACTCACTCACTCACTCATTCTTCTTGGGGCGACCATTTCTTAACAGGGGTTCAACTCACTCACTCACTCATTTCACTTGAATCATTAAGAGCCGGAGCTTTTGAAGGGTTTTCCTTCATGTTCTTGTTCTTTCCGATTTTATCTCGTCTTCTTTATCATCCTCATGTTCCATTAACTTCCCTTTCTTATCAAGTTTTCCTTATCCTCCTCATTCGCCTTATAATATCATTCGTCTCTCCCTCTTTCAACTACTGGTCTTACTCTTAATTTCCCTTCATTATCAGCCGTTCCTAATCCACTATACTCTATGAGTCTATCGTATCTCACACCACCCTTTCTTGTCAAACCTGCCAGTTCTATCATTACTAATTACTCTCCCCGCCTCCTTTTCCCACTCTCCTGTCCACAGTCCTCACTTCCATATAAACAGACAATTCAGCTTGTAGTCTATGAAATATATTATTAGTACTGTATGCCTTAGTATATAACATTTATATTGCAGGGGGATCAGGATTCGACCTGGACCCCCCTAGCCTATTACAATGAGTGTCAAAGATTTGAGTTTTTGACCAGACAGAGAAAGAGAGATATTTATTGTAATACATACAAATTTCTAGTTTAATCTCAGGATACCTTTGATCACTGTCTCTAGACAAGTCAGCCCTCTGTTATGTATGTAATATGCATGAAGGAAAAATGTCTTTTAATGTTCTACGGTACAGTATTATTAACGAAGGATAGGATATATTTTAAAGTAGCTACTGTACTTTGAATTAGCCCCTTAACGGGAACCGCCTTGCCGAGGTGGGGGGGCTTGTGTGTCTCTGAGACCTGGCGAGCTAGACTAGAGGGGGCTCCGGCCCCTGCTCTGCCCCGATATCGGGGAGAGAGGGCTTCCCATGCTAGGAAGGTCGCCAGTGAGAGACCAGACTAAATAGTTCCCATCTTTCAGTTCTTCAACTATCCTTCTTTTCATTTTATTTCCTTCCTGCTTTCTGTCACACCTCTCTATCATCATTTTCTGGCGCTATAGGACCTCGATGTTGCGGCGCCTAATATCCATCAATTAAAAAAAAAAAAAATTACTTAGAATTACGTAATATAAATGTTTATTACCTTATATGTAATTGTCTCTTTATTTTACTTAGTACTAAAAATATGGCAAGTTCAATAGTCATAGGAAATAGCTATTGCATATTATAGATTACAATATTTGTAATGTAAATTTTTGAGTTGCAGTATAACTAGTTATGTTAATTTACCGTTCATGAGTTTATGAGTAATTTGAGTCTTTGTTGGCAGGCCAGACCCACTGAAACACCGGACTGAGTTTGACATCTACCCTGACCTTGGTGTGCCGCTGCGAGTAAAACTCAGGATGCAGATGAACGTCATGGTGGACAGCCATCAGGCACTTGAACGGGCCCGCCACTTTGATGTTGTGCTCCCTGTCTTCTGGTTTGAGGTTGGGATAGACTCTCTACCAGGAGAGGTAGTTGGATTGCTGAAGCTGGCTCAGAACCTTCCCCCAGTAGTGAAGACAACCAGTGTCACCCTCTGTACAGCTCTTACTCTCATTTTTCTTTTGTTGCTCCTGGCTCAGACTTTGGCAGCTTGGTGTGGCTGGGGCTCCTCCCGGGTAGGCAAGAGGCCTCTCACCCCCGAAGAACTTCCTCACAACACCCACTACCGGCCTGCTCCTCCTCAGCCCTGGCATTATGATGAGCTTGCTAAGCCACCTCGACGCGGCGATTCATTCACTTCCAGTCTCAAGGACTCGCCATCTCCTGTTCTTCCGATTGCTGGGTTAGACATGCCAATCATCGACGACCACACACTACTGCCACCTTATCGTCGTAGAAGCCATGTTGACACTCCAGACATGGTGACTCGATCTGACGATGGAGAATACAGTGTTGATCCCGATCAAGTACCACCACCGTACAGCCCAGGACCACAGCCACGCACTTCATCCACAGTGTCAGTAGAAATACATACCACAGCATCAGATGAGGACTTGGCCGAGCTTCCTGTAGATTCTGTACCCATTAGAACAAATTTGCCTTTGGAGCATCAGCCCCCAGACTATCACCCCATGTTGGAGGATGAAACCCCACATGATGCTGAGACAGTGACCCCATCTACACCTCCACCTCTGTCAGGAGAGAATGTAGTGGCTCCCCTCGCACGCATGGAAGAGGCATCAGATATAGAAAGCAAACCTGAAACACACCCCACCACCTTACCCCTTACACCTTCTGCACCACCACCACCAGACTCTGATCCCCCTAGGGCCTCATCACCCCTGGCTACCTCCAGTCCACAGGGGTCCACCATGGGGAGCGACAAGAGTCGTAGTGATTTACCTCCACCTTTGGAATCTGATTTATGAAGCTTTGTCGTTCATAAATACTTATTTATATTAGCTACTGATAGTTATAGTTATAAAGGAATTTTTTCAATAGTATTACTTTCATAAAGAAATCATTATTGTATATAAACTAATTTGTATTCATAGTTGTGAGTTTTTCCTAACCACTACTTTCTTAACTGATGGTACTGTACTTGGTCACACCCCATATAGTTCACTAACTTACTAGTAAAGATTGACAAATATGGTTTTGTTACCAAAAAATAAATTTTCAGCAATTATTTATAGTGTTAGTAAAACTGGTACAAATTCGCCAATACAAAATGAGTTAATGAGCTTATCAAGAGGGTGAGGCCAGGGTTTTTCATTGCATCGGGCAAGAAAAGTTGAACAATTGTGGAACCTTCATTATCAACATGTGATAATATGACAATCTTCCTTTGTATTACATTGGATGCAACACTTGTTATTATCAGTATTAATGATCAGCCAGTTTGTTGTGATATAGGTAATGTAAATGTTATATTTAATCCTCTTTCTCTTGGCTATTGATGATAAAACTCCTCCAGGAACTCATTGAAATTAAACAACCAATTATGTGTGTACAGTACTTGCTTTACTGTCTTGTAAATTAGTGGAAACTCTTCATGACAGCATGCTTGCCCCTTTATGGCTCTTTTTATTCCAATATACTGACAGTAAGTAACTCGACCATGGTCACATGTATACTGTTGTGGTACACTTCTCACTTCAGTTCTTATTTTCATAATGTCAAGTCACTCATTGGATAACCGGAACCGAAACTTTTTCCCATTAAGGTTAAATCACTGTCTTCACCTTGCTCATCCCTGTCAACTTCCTGTAAAAAATTGACTCACATGTGCAGCATATCAATATCTGTATTTCAATTAATAAGTTCGCTGGTGCATTGTATTTACTTACATATGAAAATGTGTGATGCTCTACCAAATCAGTGAGTGTGAATACTTCTAATGACTAAATCATGGTAAAATTGACAATTACCCATGCACAAGAGGATTAGTATGGTACACAAGTATGTTAATCCTGTAAGTGGTTATGCTTTATTTTTGTACGGTATTGTGTTATGGAGTTAGTGTAATGAGTGAACTCCACATGTACCATTTCAGCGATGATGTGCTCAAAAGTGTATTGCTGAACTGTATCTTAATTCTATTATTGATATGTAAAATCCATAAAGTGTAGCCCACCCACGACTGATGAAGTGGAGTTTATGAAAGCTACAGTATTCTGATTTTTATGGTCATTTTGAGGTGTTGTTGATGTACAGTATAACTAGGATAGTTTGAATTTACTACAATAAAGATGTATCAGAGAAACTTTTACTGTTGTGCTAAATACAGTATATCAAAAAGAATTGACAGACTCTGACACAAAACTTTAATATCTAAGTTACCTTTTGGTATCAATCTTTCCCTCTGCACCATTGTCTCAGATTACTTGGCAGGTCCTTCAGTTACTGCTGTTGTAGATGATCACTGCTCATCTCAAAGGCTGCCAACATTTTCTTTCTCAGGGCTCTTATATCACCTTATTTTCTTCTTTTCATTAATGATCATATCTGTACTTTTTACCCTATCCACATATATATGCTGCTAATTCCCCTTTATACTTCTCCACCCAGTTACAAAATTGCCTATCCCCACTGCTGCTTCTCACCATATCATATGATGATGCATTAGCATGCCTGCCTTCTGTCTAAGCAATTCCACATCTCTGACTGGCACAGAATAAACCTAATGGCTTTCAGTGCTTCCAGAATACATTTTTTTCATTTTTCAGCTGTCTCTAATCTTCTAAATGACCATTCCCTTACTTTATTGACATATCTCAATCTTTCCTCGTCTCTATGTTCTTGGCATTTCTTTCTCTCACAATATTATCTCTAGCTAAAATTGTCTAAAAGTAGGAGGGTGTGATATGCAGCTTCCATTAATATTCTAGCCCCATGCAGCTGTTGTATTTGTTCAGGGTCTCATCTGTACCAGTATAGAGCACAGCTTTCAAGTGTAGGGGTGGCTCAATCTTCACAACATTTTTGTAATGATAAAATCAAATGACTTTAGTTTCAACTGAATCACTACAGCATTTCTCTCATTGCTGCAAAGTTGCCTCACTCTTTCTATTCTGTCACAATTTTACTGGACATTGTTTTTCTTTTACACCATAATTGCCAACTTGTTTATATGTTGATGAAACATTAACATTCTGTGTTTGGTAGAGGGTAAATAATACATTAAATCAACATGATAAAAGGATAACTTACATATACTGTACAGTATTCATCTTCATTTGTGGTGAATAGGTTATAATTTATGGCTTAAACCTGAACTGTAGCTAAGCTTAGTATGTAAAATAAATCATAGTTACTGTATGTGAATTTAATCTATTGTTTTTGAGGCATTCCGACATCTTATTGTAATACTATATTACTATTATAGTCTAGTGGCTAACTGAACCATTCAATAAGAACAGTTAATGTGCTTTTGTTCATATTTTTCCTTGTTTTTTTTTTTACTAGATTTACATGCTTGTTGCCATTTATAGTAAAATGTTAGTTGTATGCTAATTTTTAAGAGTATTTATATGCATCATTAAAGTTTGAGAGCAGTTCCTTTGCAATAATGTGATATATCATTAGATCCATTCCAATGTTCCTTCAGTGCCCAATCATGTCTTTCACTGTAGCATTAGTCATTCAGCTCAGTGGCATGAATGGAAGGGTGTATGTGGCCATGAACACCCTTGTCCTTTTGCAACTATTGTACAGTACCTGCACCTTAAGAACAGTTCTGTATAGTTAACTGTATCTATTTTGTTACAGCGTTCAAGATATGCTACAGCAAATAAAACTGATACTGTATATAGGACCTATTCTCTTACTTTAACCTGCGCACACTACAGGTATATGTAAATGCTCTGTAGCATCATTCTTTGAAAACAAAATACATGTACGTACAATTGGAGACCATGAAAAGTCTACCCAGGCCTCGTCTCAGGATCTGCAGAGGGGGTAGACTTTTCATGGTCTGCGATTGTCCAATATGTAACTTGTCAATGTGCTGTTATACAATGTAGTGTTCATCCTGTTGAGGCTTGGCTCCCTCCCCTCCACTTTTCCTAATAATATATGTGCCACTGATGAAGCTCAAGAATGACTGGTGTGTCAGTACAGTAATTGGTGTTTAGTACCCGCAGGAGGAATTTGCAGTAACATAATTTTGAAAGCTCTTATTAGGCCTAATCAACAAATTTCAGTGACAAAACTGGGTTTTATCTTGAGCTTTTTTATACTCTTGACAGTGAATGTTGGCTATACAGTACTAAGTTATATACCGTATCTTATCAATCACCCGCAGACTTCTAACAAATACTGTAATGCCTTCATTAAGAAGTTTGCAGTACTTTACTCAGCCTGATATGCATTCAAATTCTAGGAACTTATATGTAATGTCATTAAATGTGATAATTTTTCATGGTAATGTATATACAGTAACATGGGAACTTGTTTAAATTTCCAAAGCAAATGCTGGCATCTTTTTACAACTGATCAGAGCTTTTGTGTTGATAGTACTGTACAGTACTTGTTTTATCAATTTCACCACAAAAGAGGATGTTGTGTACACTGATCTGAGTTTGTTATCTGTGTCAGGCATTCTATTCAGTATTATTTTCTTCATATGCATTTTCAGTGACTTAGGAATTGCAGTTTTTTAATTGAATGCAAATATATTATTAATCTAATTTGCAAATTTATTATGTTTATCAGAGGTTATGATGTAAAGATATGTGATGTTATCAGTTATATATGATGAATCATATATGTATATAGTATTGGGATGTATTGCTCATTGAGACTTTGACTTAGTAGATACCCTGCTGTAGGCTACATTGTGTAGGTTGCTCACCCACCTGAAATGATCAAACCTTGAAAAAGTGTTGATGTATGATTAGACAGTATACAGTAGTTATTAGTGGAATTATGAATACCATATGGCATTAAATTACTGTGTGAAAAATTAAAACACTGAATGATGTATTAACTTGAAAAACATTTATATATTTATATAAATTGTATATACAAATATACAATAATAATGGGGAATGCAGTACAGTGGACTCTCCAATAACGCGGTTTTGAGTAACGCGTTTTTGATTCAACGCGGTATAATATATAGGGGGGATATGATTAAATAACATTATTTGTTCGATTTAACGCGGCCACGCTCACCCGCTTACCCACACTACTTTTGGCGGGAAGCAGGGTGAGCTGCTCAGACCCGCTCTCTGACCAAACAGACACGACTTGATCAATTCTTTAAAAGGAAGACAGATGTGGTGTCAGAGGAAGGTAACACGAGTGTGGAAGGAGAGCGAGGAGGTGTGGAGGGAGAGCGGGGTGTGGAGGGAGAGCGGAGTGAGGAAGGAGAGCGGGATGTGGAGGAAACACAGAGTGAGGAGGGAGAGCGGGGTGTGGAGGGAGAGCGGAGTGAGGAAGGAGAGCGGGATGTGGAGGAAACACCGAGTGAGGAGGGAGAGCGGGGTGGGGAGGGAGAGAGGGGTGGGGAGGGAGAGCGGGGTGGGGAGGGAGAGAGGGGTGGGGAGGGAGAGAGGGGTGGGGAGGGAGAGAGGGGTGGGGAGGGAGAGAGGGGTGGGGAGGGAGAGAGGGGTGGGGAGGGAGAGAGGGGTGGGGAGGGAGAGCGGGGTGGGGAGGGAGAGAGGGGTGGGGAGGGAAAGCGGGGTGAGTAGGCAGACTGGAGTGACGAGTGTTAAATGTGAAGGAAAGTGTACCGTTACTTTACAAATATAAATAAAACGAGAATGTGGGTTTTTGTTGTTTGAGTCACCAACTACATACTTTAGTTTGACTCTACTATTCATACATTAGAGTAACAAAATCCCCAAAAGGTAGACTTTTGCATTGTCCAGGAACGCAACCCCCACTATTACCATTGTTTCCTATGCGGAAATTAAGTTTAAATAACGCGTTTTTTAATAACGCGACGTCTCCAGGAACGTAACTACCGCGTTATTGGAGAGTCCACTGTACCAGTACTCCTCTGAGGTGCATTTCTCAGTTGTTAATGTTATCTGAGAAATTGCTAGATACAGTACTGTACCTTCAAAATACCTGTAATACAGTTCTTGAGCCATGATAGACAGGGTTTTACCAGTCTGTTAAAACTATGCTGTAATGACATTAGATTTACTATATTGTACAGATATTTCATGTTATTATACTAGGGACTATTTCTAGTAAAAAAAATACCACGATTTAACTGTCCTCAGGAGCTCGGGGCTGCTCAGCCAGACAGCTTGAGGAACTTCAACAACAACAACTGTGCATAACATATCATTGCATGGATAAAAGTAAAGAAAGTAATTGCAATTTTCATGCACTACTGCCTTAAGTGAACTTCAGTGAATTTCTGGTTATGTATTTCACCAAATGTGCCACCACCAATACCTATAAGAAAGTTTTGTAGTCAGTTTCATTATACAGTATAATATGTATAAATCAGTATTCTATTTGCTGACATTAAAGGCCACAAGAGTATGCTACTTTGGAAAATTAATATTTACCCATTGAGACGTGTGACACATTCTGTCAGCAACCAATATCTTATAGATTTTTCTTTTGCTTTACCATTTTTTACTGTTATATATTTTATCATTTTTGAAGCTTTTTCTTTTTATCTGTCTGTGTCTCTTCACCTTTTCTACCTCTTATCTCTCTTTCTCTCTGTTATTCACCTTTTCTCTCTCTTATCAATGTAAAGGTCTACATGTTTTCAGGGGTGAGTGTGTGTTATAGTAGCGATGTGTTTGCTGCATTGTAGACATAGATCCAACCAAGGAACACATATCAGTAGATTTTCTGCTTAACTTTTATCTGCATTGCATTGCTTATTATACAGTACAGTATGTGATTTGACAAACATCCTAAATGCTATGAATTTTGAGGAATTACATTTAGGGCCGATTAGACAGTGGCTTTGGTTTGTTAGGATCCTCCCCAACCAAATATACTTGTCAGTCTTAATTAATTATATCCAACAACAAACTTAGGTTCCATATCCACAAAATCTGTCAGGTAGTTCCATTATTACCATAGTTTGATAGTGGAGTCATCAAATGCATCCAATAATTCACTCATGAGTCATTTACACGGTTCAGTTTTCTTTTGTTAAGGTGCTTACAAACTAAAACAAACAAACCACTGTGGAATTGTCACAAAGTGATGGATGGCAGTTTGTTATCCTCAATATCTAACTCACCTAGTGCATTACTGTACTGTACAGGCATATGTCATACCTCAAATGGTTTGTCTCGGGAGTGGAAAGGAGCAATTTTTCCTAACTGTACAGAAGTTTGTACAGTACATTACTTATGTCCTGTACAGTATTCAGTTTTATTAAACTGATAATTAATTAGAAGAGCATTTAATTATCATAAGAGGCTTCCACCTTGTACAGTACTGTATCTGATTGGAAATGCTCGACTTTTTAATACCTGAGAATTATTAAACTTTATAAAATTACAGACTGCGGTTACAAAGTCAACATCAGTCAAAATATGAAGACAATAATTGTACCATTGGGTCATATTCAAGAACATCCGTGTTGTATGCGATGTCATGGTAACGGTACGATGACTCTGTTGTTTGTCTATGTAGTTGTTGTACCGGTATACACCATCAATGTTCTTGAATATGGCCCATTATCTCATGTCATAATAAAAATTATTAGTTTACAGATGCCTGAGGAATTTGTTTTGTAGGCTACAACATATGCTTAAATATTAATCAGTGTAGTATTTGAAGAGAATATTTTGTTCAAACTACATTTTGGCAAGTGAGAACAAAAGCGGCCTTTACCTTTGAAAAATAGGAGAGATGTTTTTTAAGATTAAGTATATTTTTTGTAAGTGATTGCTGTACTGTAATTCAATGTTTTTGTTTTATAAATATAGATATAATAAAATGACATTTGTATTCTTTTCCTCTAACTAGTTCAGTTGAATTTTCCCCTCAAAGTTGTGGAATTAATTGCCTTGGATCAGAATATCGGTGAATTCTGGGCAGCTGATCATGGTTCTACTGTATCCAATCGAATAACTCGAGTGTTTTATTAAGAAATGTTGCCCCTTGTAATACTCAGTGAGATCTCGGTAGTTAAAACGATTAATGGCAATTTTGTCGTTTCCTCTGGCAGTCTTGTATCGCAATTTTGTGATACTTCGCTACTGTAATAATACCTACAAATTTGGAACTACAGTGTAATAGGCCTAATGGATAAATTTTTTTAACAATTTATGGATGGCATTAAGGAACAGTATTAACAAGAAATTTCATAACCAAGACATAACTAATTCAAATGATTGATGGTTATTTAAGTACTGTACAGTAAAATGAGTGCCGTTGGAAAATTCCTGTATCCATCCAGAGTCCAGACAATGCGGATAGATGAAGACAGGATGATAGATATTAATTGTGTCTGATCATAATACTGTATGCTGGTGGTAGAATGTATGTTACTGGGAAGAAAGGAGAAAATAGTGAAGGAGAGAAAAAGAAAATGGATGTAAATTGGGAAGATTTCAAGTCTGCAGGTTGACCTGAGTGAAAGAAGTTGGAGCAATGAAAGTCAACACGAGTTACATGATATGAACGAAGTGAATGAAAAAATTGTAGAAAATGTGAAAAATGCAACAGTCAGCCAGATAGATTTTGTAAAAGTAAATGGAAGGAAGAGAGGATGTAAGTCATGGTGGAATGAAGAAATAAGAATGCAAGGAGAGAGCGAAAAATAGAATATGTACTGTACAGGAGCTGCCGATATAAAGGCCAACCCTGGAATAAACACCCGGGGTACCTGTAACAGCAAAGAGCAACAGCAAACAACCGTTCAACAACGACGACTTTGTTATTGTTGACAACTTGACATTTGAGGCAAAGCTGAGCAGAGGTATAATATGTAATTTTATTATAATTTTGCCAGTTATTAATAACTTATTATATGTGTGAGCTATCTAATTTTCGGTATAATATAAATGATCTGGGTTGAATAATGCCTGCTGCTTCAATATAGGGGTCATATGCAAGAACATTCATAGTGCATACGATGGCGTGGTACCGGTACGACGGCTCAATAGAAAAATAATAAAGCTGTCGTACCGGTACCACGCCATCATAATAATTATGCACCATGAATGGGTAATATTCAAGCGTTTGTCCATAATGTCTTTTCGACTCAGATTTACAGAATGCAATGTTGGGTTAATCTTGAAAGAATTGCCGTTATCGCGTACGGTTTTTCTACTTGCATTACCCACTTATTTAGACTATTCTAAGACTATTTTCTTCTATGGAAATTCCTCCACAAATGCCCCATTTCCTAGATAGGGCACATTCAAATGGGGCATCTTGAAATTAGCCTTACCTAACCTAACTTACTCAGAACTGCGGCAAATTACTGGGGCAGACTACCTGGGGGCTACCCTTAGCAGTCTACCAGGACAATGTAAATACTCAGTAGCCATCTTGAATTGTTATTTCAGTACCTTTTTATTCTAGTGGTAGTAAATACAGGCCTTATTACACATGGGGCAGTTTACTGACATCAGTTATAATTCATGGACACATTAAAATTCTAAACTGGCTTCATTTTTCTCAAAACAGCACTGAAGAATACGTTCAGGGACAGATGGACACTGTACAAATTAATCAAACACACTGATTGGTCGTTGACATTGTGGCGTATTAATCAAGCATGCCAATTGGCCTTTAGCACTAATATTTCCGCTGTACACACCTCGGGTTAAGGAAAGTTTAATCAATTAAGGGTAGTTGTATTTTGAAAGCTATGTATTTGCGACGGAAATAATCTACGAATTAGTATAATCCTGCCAACACTGACGTATGCGTCGGAGACTTGGACTTGGAGTAGGGCACATCAGTCGAGAATAGGTGCTGTGGAAATGAGTTATTTGAGAGGTGCATGTGGACTTACAAGGTGGGATGGAGAAAGTAATGAAAGTGTGTATAAGAGATGTGGTATGAATGAGAAGGCAATCGGTATTGAGTGTGGAGTGGTTGAGAGAGTGAAACGTAATACTTTGAGGTGGTTTGGACATGTAGAGAGAATGCAAGGTGAGGAGTTTGTAAAGAAGGTGTATGGAAGTGAAGTTGTGGGACGTGGTGTGAGAGGCAGACCACCAGTAAGATGGCATAACAGAGTGGAAGAGTATGTAAAGGAGAGAAACATGAGGGGGAGGGGAGGGCTGGACCGAGTGAGGAGGGAGTGTTTGAACAGGGAAGACTGGAGACTTTTCTGCCGTGTCCACCCCCTTGGGGGGGAGTTCCCGGGGGGAGCGAGGCATCAGAGCTATAGTTAGATAGATAGAATAATCTATGTGGAAATGACGTTCATGTATTAAGAAATTAATTTGACAGAAAGAATTGATGGTAGTGATTATGGACAAGCGCTTGAATAATACCCCATGAATGTTCTTGTATAAGGCCTTTGGTCTTACAACTCCCATAAAAGGGCAACATGTCTCCCTTGGATTTTCATTCACTCGCTTCTAAAAATTTACCGCTTTGTTCATGGTTTTCCCATTTGTGATATTAATATATTTTAGATTTATTTATGTGTTCTGAGTATACACAATTGGGTCGACCTTTCGGTATTTATCTAGACTATTGCCGTTTTGTAGCAGTGTTGAAAGATCTGGCTATAAATAGGTCCCAGTAGTTTACCCCGGTCAGGTTCTGGTATTTTACCACTGTTATTTCCCAGTAGTTTGCCCAGGTTAGGTCCCAGTAGTTTGCCCAGGTTAGGTCCTGGTAGTCTGCTGCGGTCTAGGTTAGGTAAGATCAGGCTAATTTCAAAATGACATAAAAGAAAAGTGTCTTAGAATGGTATAAATTACCGTAGTGGGTAAAGAGAGTAAAATCATTGTAAAAGAAAACAGCAATAGAATAGATAATTACTAGGTCCCAGTAGTTTGCCCAGGCCAGGCCCCGGTACTTACCACGGTTAGGTCCCGGTAGTTTGCCCAGGTAAGGTCCTGGTAGTCTGCTGTGGTCTAGGTTAGGTGAGGTAAAGTCAGGTAAGGTTGGCTAATTTCAATATTCCACATTTGAATATAGTCTACCTTGGAAATGGGGCATTTTCAAAGAAAATGCCATAGAAGAAAAGTGTCTTAGAATGGTATAAATTAGTGGGTGAAGAAGGTAAAAATATCGTAATAGAAAACGGCAATATACTGTACTAGATAATTACCGAACATATTACTGTCTAACCTGATTCTCTTCTGTATAATTTTTTTACCATGTCCTTGTCTCCTTTCTCATCACAGAATCCATTCTTTATTTCATAATTCTCAATCATGTCTACCTCATTCCTTCTAGATATTAAAGTGGAAGTCCAGTTTTTTTAGGGTGGGTACCTATTTTATATTGGTTCCAACCTGGTTGGCATATTCAATTATCAGTCTTATTATGGTAAAGAAAACTGCATATTAAACATATCAGTGTCCAATTTTAAGAAAATTCTTCTGATTTGCCCTACCATTCTATTTGGACTACCTGTGGGATCAAACTTAGCTCTTCTGAAGAAGCAGAAGTGTTCATCTAAAGTCAATAGAATATTTGGTTAAGTTTCCCACAGAAAATATTTTAGTGCAGTAATATTTGTATTATTGATGTTCAAATTACCTTTAAAAAATCATAGGTATTTGATGTTGGCTCGATCTGATATCCATTTGGTCCATATTCCACCATGCTATCCACTTTGCCATTGCCTCCCCCAGTAGGCCACGGTACAAATTATTAAAAAAGCAGAACCATTGTCCAAAAACTAAATCCGCAAAATACACAAATGCATTCTGAGACTGCATATTACATCTGCCATGCCATTAAAGTCTTTGAACAAATGCACTCATTTTCAACCTTGTTTTCTCCACTAGAAAGTATATAAGATACATTTTTGTATCCAGAATTAGATCTCTCCCAAATTGTAATCACTTGCTGCCAATCAAAACCTGTCATAGCAGTCTAAACATAACTTTTTGCATATTCCTGCTTACAAGCAAATGAGAGCTCCTGCTCACTTCTTTATTCTGCTCTGAATAGGACTGTTGATTGATTAGAAAATGAAGACTGGAGGGGATTTTCGTGATAATCTAGTGGACCTGACTGGTGGTGGTGCCAGACCTGGGGACAACACAGAAAAGCAGTCCCAACGAAAGGTTAGTATCATCAATTTTATCTTTGCCTTAACCTATTTACATAGCAATGGGCACTGTTTGGTGTAGTTAGTGTTATCACCTCCCACCTGCTTTGCTCAATTTTAGGGCTAAACTGTGTGGTGAGGAGACTTGCCTTCAAACAATTTATGTATGAGCTATAGAACAGATATGACTTAGCTAAGGTGGAATTAATGTTCATTTGACCTGTGTCAAAATTTATATGCAAGGTAGTTTTGAAATACTGTACTATACAGTACAGAGATATTGAAAATGAAGCTACTGTATACAGTTCATGGAAGTGGGGAACATTTTGCTGATTAAATAATGGCATGTATACGAATAACAGTATAGTACATACCTGAGAGTACAGTACTATTATATAAAAGAGGTAAATGTGAAAAGGAAGTGTGTATGGTGAGCTTAGAATGTATATGAGGTAAGGAAGACAGCAAGAGTGAAGAGAGATAGAGAATAAAGGTGAAGAAATTGGGAAGAAGTTATGTAGTAACAGAGTAATAGAGTATTATAAAAGGAGGGAGATTGAATTGTTGGAAGAAAAGGGTGTTTTGAAGGCCATGGAATGAATTCAAGAATAGTTTGGGATTTTCCTGTAGGTATTGGATTTTTCAAGAATAGGCCAGATTTATTTTCTACTTATCATAGAGGGAAACTAAATAGGAAATGGCATCAACTAAAGTACTGAGTCCAAACAGTGTTGCTTCCCAGTCTTGGCACCTTTCAATAGCGAGAGCCATTTGGAAGACTCATGTAATGTCTTACACCGTGAGTGGGAGCCACAGATATAAAATTAAGATTGGTAATGATAAATACAATATATTATAATTATTTATCAATTCCACATAAGCTAGACCATATACATTAGGTAATATAAGTAATACTGTACAGTACTTGGGATACTGGATGATCCTACTAGATATACTCCTCTCCACCAAGTGAGTGGTGAACAACTAACAAATACTCCACCATACACACCATAAGCATAACAATTACAGTACACTGATGTGTAGTGGTAGACAAAACTAATATTCAGACTTTTGCAGTAACTTGGATAAATATGATGATCAACGCAACTTTCAGTTTAAGGAATGAGATTAAAATTATGCGATATGATACAATAGGATTATACAGTACTGATACTGTACTTAAGAAAAAACAAGCACTGACTACTCCAGTTAGAATACTGCATATATTACTATAGAACAAACATTGTACACTGTATCAATCTCTGCCTTTGATTATTTTTAACAGAGCACCCCAGGACGGATGAATCTTGAAAAATGGCTGCATTCATCAATGAAGATTGAGATGACTGATGGAAGAACTTTAGTTGGATCTTTTGTGTGCACTGACCGAGACAATAATATCATATTGGGATCCTGTACAGAGCATCTAAGGCCTGATGGTAAGTTAGTCATCTTGTTTTTACACGGCCTTGATAGCGGCTAGTCTGCCAGCTCAGCTGCTGATTGCTCCCGCTCATGTGTAGGCTTTTGTCGAAAATTGCCACTAACTCCGAGTAGACAGGACTGGCTGGAAACTAGCGGGTAGCAAAAGTAGCCGTGTATTGCCCCCTTTAAAATGCAAAAAATCTCCCATACTCTGTTGTCATTGGACTTCTTCAATGACACACTGGGAAATATTACATTTAATTTAATTTAAATAAGGTGGCTCAAAATATTTGTGTTAGCAGATAGAATGAAGTCTATCTTCATTAAGAGGTACAAGCAAATGCATAGGCAGCAGCACAGTCAGAGGTGGTTGACATTGATTCTCTGTGAATGCTGACACCAAACTTCAAGATATTCTTGAAGGAGGCAGTGAGTGAGGTTACTCTAACAAGGCAAGGGGAGATGATTACAAAGTCAGTGACAGTCACTGCAACTCTGGACACCCTCCCCACTTCCTTACTCCTCTTTTTATTGTTTCTGTGTTAGCATGCACATATCATAAGAGTACACTACTCTACTGTGCAATAACCTTACTATATATAATTTTAGTACTGCATCACTTGTTTAATGAATACAATACAGTCAAGATGCCTATTACTATACAAAAATTTGTATGGCAACGATTTCAATGTTGTAGCGTGGTGCACTACCAGACCCATTAGTAAAAAAAAAAAAAAGGGGAATTTTTTTATTTCTTGGTGTTAGTGTACTGTACCTTTAAAAATAACTCTGATCAGTGTATGATACCATTGTAATATTCATACTTTTTGTTCAATTTTTATCATACAGGGTATGGTGGCTTTATCCACTCCAGTTTTCGTATTTACCAACTGTCCCATGTAATTCAGAGAGCAGACTTAGTACAGTATTTAGGTTTACCTGCTTAATGGTTCTCATCTCAATTATGGCTGCTTCTAAGTTTGTTGCTCAGGGTGTTGAAATGTCAAATACAATGTGCTTCTTTGTACCATTTTTTTTTCCATAATTAAGTAATTTTGCACAACCAATGTACTCTCCACAATAGTAACATTATGTAGGGAGATCCCTGTTCATTTCAGGCCACTATGTGTAAAAATATACTAGTTTTGTATATCAGAGTTTAGCTGTGTCCACATCTATCAAATGTACAGTACATCACCTAATGTACAAACTCTTTGAACTGGTGTCAGTGTACAGTATGGTGTTATCAGATAACATGACATGAGGGTTGGATTCAAGCTTTGTGATAATGCTGTTGGAAATTATACTAATACAGTACTGTATTTCTGAACGAAAATGCTTTTCCTTTCACATTCCAGAAGATGGACGAGAAGAGGAGCCACGGGTGCTGGGTCTGGCAATGATTCCTGGCAGACATATTATTTCCATTTGCATTGATGAAGCATCCCAGCCCCCTCAGCCATCAACAAGCATGTATACATAATGTTTTTGTAAATAGTTGTATACTATTATTCTATGTATGATACTGTACAAATTAATAAAAAAAAGGAATACTTAGTGTAAAACTTCAAAAGATCCAGACACAGGCAATAGGAATACTTACTGTAAAAGTTCAAAGATCCAGACACAGGCAGCTTGTATATAATAATAGTCAACCCTTGCCTGCTGTGCGGAAGGGGTCAAACTGCTTAAATGAAATTTTGGTTAACTGTATAAGATAGTTGGTATTTTTCCCCTCCAAAAAGTATGGATCTTCGAGGTATTATTTTCCCAATATAGTACACAGTCTAGGAAATAGTAATGAAACAAACATGGTGGTTTGTTGCTAAGTCTGAATATTTTCTGTCCAGCATTGACCTCAAATTACAAGTTAAAAAAAAAAAAAAAAAAAAAGTTATTTTCACTTTGCATCTGCAGGCCTTATAATCTAAATTGTCAAAGAAAATATTATAAACAGGCACAAACCAAATATTCTACATGTGTATTCATTTTCAATGACATATTGCAAGAAATTGTCTGACAGTATCTTTGGTAGCAACTTACTACATATTACTTAGAGAAATATTGTGTATTAAAAAACTTGACACATATTATGAAATGACGTCTTATACTAATAATTTTGCATCAATATAAACATTTAATTGTCCTATAAAATACATGACAAAATAAAAGATACTAGAAATATGTTGATCAGATTGCCATAAATGTATTACTACTGGCTGTATCTTCATACTATTTTCAAAGAAGTACATGAAGACCAGCTTGTATAACATTTAACAATATCATATGCCCCAAGTTAAACATAAAACAGGTCAAACTTCTGTAAAGCAAAAGTAAAATATTGCCCTAATGTAAACCAAGTTCTTTTCAGAAGTTAAATCAGCATAAATGAACATTATGGTATGAATAAACTCTACTTTCCTCAATATTGCCAATGCTGATAGATAACCGTCACAATATCACCCTATAAAGGTGCATTTGGAGATTCATAATATTGATATCCAGACATTCAGTATACAGTACTGTACATTGTTATAAGGCATAAACAAATCTTAATTTTAAAGGTAATTGTTTCTAATTACAGCAAAATAAACATTGTATAACAACTAAAATGATAAAAAACTTAAAATGATGTTTCAAAAAGAACACCTTTTGCATTGACCAATTCAACCGTGTCTTCAATTTCCCTCTGTGGAACAGGTGTTCCTTGTTTAGTCTTGAGTAAAGACTGCTGCCTACTATCAGGGGAACATGAGTGAAGTGTATCTTGTACCTGGTCTTTTTCCTTTTTAAAGTTTTGTCGAGTACTTTCTGTTGGCCATCTTTGACTCTTATCTAGTGGTGATGATTTCAGTGGGTTATTTCCATCAAGACAATATAAAAGAGACTCTGAAAGGTCCTTATTAGTGTACATTTCTACAGCAGAGTCAAGAGATTTAAGAGATCCCTTTGAGCACTGTCTTGATGTAGAGTTACTCGATGGTTGTGAGTTGCCATATGCAGAATCTTCAACTTCGGTGTCATCTTCCTGGTCATCACTTTCTTCCGACTCATAATATGTATTATCAATTTGTACCTTAGATTCAGTATCAGCACACTGGAAGGATAAATCAACTGGACTGTCTGTAAGTATACTTCGGCTTAAGAGGTAACCTTTGAAGACGCTTGACAAGGATTCGTTCATATCTCCATCACCCTCTTCCTCCTCCTCTGCTTCATTTACCACTTCTTCAGCCTGATTATTGTTAATATTGGAGGAGGAGGAGGAGGTGAGTCTTGTAGCTAACTGAGTAAGGGAAGTAGTACTCAAATGATGAAAGAAATTTCCAAAGAGACTGGCTGTAGAACTTGCAGAACTCAGAGTCCGACGTAAGGACAAAGATCCCCATCGGCTTAATTTTGTTTCTCCACTTTTTGTCTCGCCTGATGAGCATGTGGAATTCTGTATGTTCTCAAAAACATCACTAGTCCTTGGAGACTGGAGAAGTGCTGCTGGATTAGTAATTACAGGGGATGTGTGCAAATCCCCTTGGGATAAATCAGACTGTATATTTGAAGTGCTGTTAGGAGTTAGCAGCTGATGATTCTTCTCCTCAGGAATGGTAACACTTGATAAACTTGTTGTCGAGTTGAAGATAATTGGACATCGGCTACGAGGTGTCATTATCACTTTCTGAAATAAGGATTTAATTTAATTGTGATCTCTTTCTACTGGACTATAATATTTGCATCAAATATGCATACATGAAAAAGCAATTAGCTAAGAATGTAAATACTATAAAGAAAGCAGATAAAAGAAAATGTGCCTTAGAAAGTCAGTAAAGCAGCATAGCTTGATGTAGGTTAACTTTTTCCTTTTTAATTGCAAAAGAGATGATCTTCAAAAAAAGTAAATTGTTAAATCCAACCTTCCAATAATATTTATCCCTAATCTTCTGAACTTAAGTGAGAGTTGTGTTGTTTAAACAATGAAACATGAAAATGACCTAATTAAAACAGATCTAGATCCAGAATAACTAAAAGAATCATGCTTCTTTAGTTTAGTATACAGTACATACTGTCTTCCATTATATGTAAGAAACTTATGATGACACAGTAAAGATATTTTCTATACCTTAAGTTCTTAAAATATCAAATCAAATGTAAATTAAGAGGTCACTGTACACTGACTATTACACTGTAGATCAATGTGATGGTTAGTACCTGAGGGATGCTGGCTCTGAGCACTGCCTGGGAAATGGGAGAATGTACCTCCAGTTGTGGATTAGTTGGGGTGGAAACTTTTATGTTATTCCAGGGAGGAGTATTTTCTTTACATTCTTCCTCTGCATTGGATGAAAAGGTGATAGGTGTGTTGGGGATTTCCTTAGGTATATTGTCAGAGACAAGAGGCTGACAGAAGTTTACCGCTCTGTTTTCAAGGGTATCACAACTTGAATCCAATGATAATGAAGGTGGGACCACTGGAGAAAATGTGTCTTTACTGAAATGCTGATTACAAGGAATCAAGCTGGGAGTCGTTTCTACTTCAAGGGATGTAGTAAAAAACTTTTGCTGTTGACCATTAAGCAAAGCATAATTAGGGTGGAGTATTGGATGGGTAATATATGGCAAGCAAGAGGATTTGGTAATAGAAAGCTGACTGCAGAAAGAAGATGACAAGTCTTCAAGGGATTTGGCTTTCAAGCGACTTGGAGTGCTGTACTCAGGATTATGTCGGAACATACGAAGTTCAGGGGATCTGGTGGAAGGACTCTGCAAACACATGCAGACAACAATTATTAATATGGGCATTCACTTTATAATCATGCAAATTTGCCATGTCTTGAGATGTAGACAAATATAGTATTTACCAGAAAACAGCGATAACACAATATTTAACAGTGAAATTTGGGAACAAAAATATAAATTTATTTTAGTCATGAGTCATAATTCTTTAAACTCACACTAAGTAAGTCTTCACTGTTGGTTCGTTTAACTCTGGCGAAGTCAGAGGAGGAAAATGGCTGGCATTTACCCTTGGAAGGTTTCGCAGTCTTGTGGAATAGGTGTTTCTGAAACAAGTTATGAACAGGGTCTGGATATTAAAGTGTAGATCATAAGGTCTCAGATTTTTTAATACCAAGCTATATACACCTTCAGTGTACACTTAAGATACAGTAATTGCAAACTTATTTCAAAGCATGAGCCTCAACCATCAAGTATTAACACCTTCCTTTCAAAGAGTTATCCCAGATTGAATGAATCTATCTCATATTTGGCAGGTACAGTTGATCTACTAAGGAGACCAAGACAGCTACTGCCATTTGTATTCATGGCAAACATACTGTATTGGGCCAAATCAACAAAGGTGGCATATTTTGCATGGGAGTATCTATTTATGTGGGGTGTAAATTACGCCTGGCTACTCCAATATTTGCACCTCTATCCACAACATAACTTATGCCGAAGTATGAAAGAACATCTCTGAGAGGTGATGTGACGTTACAATGTCAGTCAGCCAATCACAGTTATGCATTCCGTATGTATTGTATCAACCAATCACAGAGCAGAGTTTGACTTCAGTAAATCAAATCTGAAACCGATATATATGCATATGATGTCAAATGTGACATCATAAATAATAACAGAGTGATGAAGAGAACTTTCCATGAAAAAGTACCGGTACTGTAGTTTAATAATACCACCTTTTCTCTTTTTATTGCATGATCATACATGCATAATGTAGTACTGTACATACATTTGTGGCTGTGGTGGCGAACTATCCCTCTTTTACCGCCTATTTATTTCGGGAATAAATGGATTAAAAACTTACAATAAATACTTGCCTAATTGTATAATCAAATAAAGATTTCTTGTTCTGTTATTAATACTAAAACTTCTAATCCAAAATATACCACCTCCGGAGCAGGTGTAATTATAAGTCCTCATTTACGCCTATGACTTCATCATTGAAGCACAAATTGCTTTTGTAGATACCGGTTTAAATCAGACTGAGGAGTATCTCTGGTTTACACCGGCGTAAGTGTTTTGTGGAACCCGTCAATTATGTGCTACTAACAACTTGAAAATGAACAAAGTACCTGTAATGTCTTTGCATCATATTCTATAAAACAATTAATATAAAGCCATCATTGCTTTATTATAGGGAAATACAGTATGTAAACGAAGGAAACTGAAGGTGAATGTGGGTAAAAGTAAAGTGATGGTGTTTGAAAGAGCAGGAACTGAAGTGATTGACTTTGCTACACCTTACAGAGTGGAAGTTCCAACTGGGACGAAGTGTGAGATAACTTTGAGGGGTGAGAGGATGGAGGAAGTGAAGGAGTTTAAGTACCTGGGGACAGTTCTGTGTAAACATGGAAGTATGGAAGGAGAAATTAGGGAGAGAGCAGTGAGGGGAAGACAGGTCATAGGATCACTGGGGAGGATAATGAAGGGTAGAAGTGTGAGTATGGAAGTGAAAATGGGACTACAAAATAGTATAATCCTGCCAACACTGACATATGCGTCGGAGACATGGATATGGAGTAGGGCTCATCAGTCGAGAATAGGTGCTGTAGAAATGAGCTATTTGAGAGGTGCATGTGGACTTACTAGGTGGGATGGAGAAAGTAATGAGAGTGTGTATGAGAGATGTGGTATGAGTGAGAAGGCAACTGGTATTGAGTGTGGCGTGGTTGAGAGAGTGAAGCGTAATACATTGAGGTGGTTTGGACATGTAGAGAGAATGCAAGGTGAGGAGTTTGTAAGGAAGGTGTATGGAAGTGAAATTGTGGGACCTGGTGTGAGAGGCAGAAGCGGAGGGCTGAACCTAATAAGGAGGGAGTGTTTGAACAGGGAAAGATGGAGACTCTTCTGCCGTGGCCACCCCCTTGGGGGGAGTTCCCGAAGGGAGCGAGGTGTCAGAGCTATAGGTAGACAGTATAGAAAATTATGACTTTTGTAACAGTATGTACTGAAGCAGTTGCCAGAAGCTATCTTAGCTCCTATGTCTGAAGGAGTTAAATAAAATCCTTAACAATGCAAAAGAAAGCAAACATGCAGATTTGGTTATTATACATAGGAATGATTTTATCAGAAAATATAAAATTAATTTATTGCTCTTGCCTGCAGGAAAAAGTTAAGCAACGAGTGGATAAGTTAATTAATAAAAATGCTTTATCTTGTTAAATTAATTAAAGAAGCTGGGTGAAGTATGCAGCATGCTCATTGTCATATAATTCTGAACTACAGTATACTCAAAGGAAAACTTACTTTTATAGATTCACCAAGTCTTTTACTCCGAGCTTCCTGTTTCTTGCTTACACTTTGATTGAGTTGAGGAGTTCCTGATCCAGTTGCATTATTAAATTGCTTAATCAGTTTTCTTTTCTTGGTTGAATCTGGTAATGACTGAACATATGCATATAGTTCAGCTAGGGCAACTTCTGTCACATCTTTGTCATTGGCCTGTGCTGTCAGTTCCCGGTCAATAAAAGTAAAGATTGTGTTTGCTGGAGCATCCATCATTGATCGCTGAAAAAAATTAATGAATATACAGTATATGGCCCTTATTGCACATGATTATAGTAGTTAACAATAAATACTTGTAATAAAAGAATTTCTTCTTGGAATCAATTTCTTACAATGATGTACAATTATCTGCATACGTTCAGTACAAGTATACGATATGTTCATTTAATACTGATTGTCTTTAACACTTACTTTCGAAAGTTGGTGACGCATCTTTTTCTTGTTGTTCCAATATTGTAGCACATCATATTCCAGTTCTAGAGGAACCTACAAATTAAATATATAAACATATTAATAGCAAAAGTTTTGTGCATTTTTGCACATTCTTTATTATCATGCCTACTATTCAATTCCATGAATGAGATATTATAAATTAAAGAGTATTGAGTGTTATTAACCTGAAGATCTGGAGTGCAGTCCCCATAAGCAAGATACTGATGTCCTGAATGTGTACAAATCGGTAAAGAAACATAATTTATGAACATTTGATATGATTGCAAATGAATGACCCATGTGACATACAAGCCTCATGTGTGACTGGGTGCACTGATCCACTTCAGCATGGAAAAAGATAAATTTTCATTGCAACAACCTTTTACATAGCAAGGATACAATATGTAATCAGTGCACAAATAAGAGCAGTGAAAATAAGTATTGTTAGACCTAGAAGTGGGCAAAAGACGTTTAGAGATGCTGCCTTACCTTGAGCCCTGTTTCATTCCCCCAATTTATTAACCTTATCTCACCTATTTCCTGTATCTATAGCCAAAATACCTTAATCCCTCTGATAAATCATCTCGAAGGGGTATAGTCAGGGCAAGTCTCCAGTTTTCCCTGCTCAAGCACAACATGCACTTCTTTTTTACATGATAGGATCTTGAACACACTGTCATTTCTCTCTCTACACTACACTACACCATTCTAGTTTTCTACCAGAGTGGCGTCTCCCTTTCATACCAGGCTTTAAAAATACAAATTGAGAACTGAGAACTGCGAAAATCATGACATACAGCTACACACATGTATCATCATCCCTCCTAATTAGTTCACCACAGGACACAAAGACCCCCTCCTACTCTATTTTCACTGTGTTCCTTTTGTACATATATATACAGTATGTGTTTTGTGTGTATTGTACATGTGTCTACTCATATTTATGCATATTTTTGCTTACATTTAGAGTCACTATTCACTGTGTGTTGATCTGCAGTCTTTAATGGGTGTAATTAAGTCACTGTACCGGTACCTCACCACATAAACTTAATGTGATAAACATTCTTCTCAGAATACAGTAGTACTAAAAACACCTACAAAATTGACATTATTAAAGCCTTTTCCATTTTTTATTGTAAAAGTATAAAAATTTACAATATCAGCTTAGCAGTCAGCTGTATCTACTCTGTAGGTTTAGGTCCATTGCTGCAGTTGCCAGTTGATTTCATTGGCCAGTGTCACATCCAGAACTACTGTCACCTACGACCACAGTAATCAGAAAAAAAGGGGCTAACAAGTATTAAGACTATATGCACAAATATACTTTTCTGACCTGGAACAGCTGTGGAACTTGCTCAATCATGAAGGCTACAGCAGTGCTCAGTATTCCAGAAAGGTACTGAAGGTCATTGGGAGTCATCTGGAACAGAAAGAATGCATATAAAACATTAAAACATTAACTATTTATCACCATTATTCCATATTCTTTTTTCTTAGGATTTGGGGTGCCACTCTAGGTTAAGGAACAAAATCACAAAAATAAGTTGTTAGATTTAACGATACAGTACCAAGTGAAATAGGCTACACCAACATTCACTCCCGTTTTCATAGCTAATGAAATATTCAGCTCTCCTCGACAGGTACAGTTCAACCTCAGCAGTCAATTAATCAACAGAAAAAGAAAAGAAAGGAGCCATCCTGCGTGCTGTCTAGTTAAAACCAGGCTCCAAACTCCATGTACGTTCGACATAAAAAGTATTGGAATCCTCCTATGGATAGTTATGTAGGGTTAGTACTCCTGAGAACGGGTATGCTATGGCCCATGAGTTGACACACACAGTGGCCAGCCACAGTCCACACCTCCTCTGACTCCTCAGTCTGTTGCTAATAGTTGGAGAAGATTGATGCTTGAGTTTCCCAATGCACTAGTCTCGGCTGTGAGTTTTGAAAGTTTTCTCTTGTTCTGAAGTAGTCAGACACATTCGGTATTTTATAATAATGAATTGGAACTAAGTAGATAATATTAACACATTAACCATGGTTTGGGTGTAAACGACATGAAGGGTTTTGCTTATAGCATCAGCTGGGAAGACGGGAACTACTATATTATATAGTCTCTAACCTATTGAAGCATACACAAGAATATTAGATTTAATTTGATTTTATGCTCCACATGTTTTAACAGTACTTTCAGTGTTTACAGGGTTGACATTTGTTCTGGCATAGAGTGGAAGGGAGTTTGTAGAGAGCAGTACTGACACCCTCATGCCGTGACAGCCAGATGGCTACTGGCACTCAAAAGTGTGCTCCATTGCTTATATAGTAGGCACCGAGACGATCCTCCATCAGCATCTCGGACAGATCAAAAGTACCACCCCTACCGAATTAAAAATATATAAATTAATGTATACGGTGGTTCCAATATACATACACTTCATATAAATCGTTTCCATGACATCTCCCTAAGTAATCGAGTAAACAATTTCCTCCATTGCACAAAACACCAACCTTGCGAGGACATAGAATGTGTGGAGCAAACATAGTGCCCAGGTTGATGGCTGACATGAGGTTGACATTTTGGTGTGAAGCAACACGATGTAGGAGAACCAGGAGGTCATGTAGAAGCTGATAATTCTCAGGTGGCAGGAGGAGGAACACAAGACGCAGTGCCTTGACTTGTCTTCCTTGTGTTAGTTCTTCCTGTTCATTAGTACCACGCCGTCGTCCCATTTCTGTTAATAAGAGAATCATTAAACCCTAAGTACAGGACAGTATTTCAGGTAAAAATGTCCTGTTAATATAATTCATTGCTATTTGACTACATAATCAGGCATATAACTTTTTCCCTACCTCTGACCATATTTCCCTTCCTCCTCCTTTCCAGTTAAGTTTTACATATATGAGTCTATGCAAGGCTAGCCTGACATCACAACAGTTGATTCCTTTTACCTGCTATTCTGCAATGAATTGGATAATGTCCTTCTGTGAGCAGGGGTTCTGGTAAGTCAGCTAGAAAACTCTTTAAAACTGAAGCACAATCATGGGCTGAATAGGTGCCATAATCAAGGTTAAGGTCTCCGCCAGAATTCAAGAGATTCTTCAGCTCCTGCTGTCGACTAAGGCTTCCACTTTTTCTAAATAAACCCTCCTGAATGATATCTGTACAGAGAAAAAGAAAATTTTCTTTCACATTTTACATATAGAATCATAGTATATATTAAAAAAAAAAAAGAATCACACACATCTAAAGTTTTTCTCACTCCTGTAAACATTGTAAAACCTAGAGCCATGGTAAAAACCACCAAGTTACTTTCTCTTAACACACCTCATTAACCCTCCTATTTCTGTATTGCAGTACTTTTCTCTTTCTTGGCCCCTTTTCAAAAAAAAAAATTATCTACCCCATTGTGATCTCTTGGGGGGAGTAGTTCCCAAAGCTCAAGTGGGAAAGAAAGCTCTGTAGGAAGAACAATTTAGAAAGGATAGAAAAAGAGCAGAAAATTATTGAATCACAACCATATTATATGAAAGATACCAAGCAATGAAAACAAAGCTACCTACTGCTATCTTTGTTGAGGTAATGAATGAGTTGGAATGCCTGACAGACACCCTCCTGTGTTAATGGAGCACCTTCCATCACCCCCTTCACAGGTGCTGCTGTTCGACCTAGTTTCTTAATAAGAGGTGTCAGCTGCCACCGCCGTCCAGAGGTAGTTTGTTCACTGCCTTGCATATCACATCTATAAAATGTAATATGTTGAAGTTTAGTTTTTAAAATGGTACGAATAAAAGCTACGATATACGAGTAGACCTTTGATAAATTGAACTAAATGAAGGGAGGCGTGAGTCTGTAAAACCATACTTGAACCACGTACAGTTGGACACAGGAATTTTGCTACAGCCCAGGTGAAATATACTTGTCCCATTTGAGTAACCAGTGTCTATTATCAGGTACAGTAGTTGCTTTATATTACCATCCTCAATACAAAATGCAAAAAATGTTAAAATGAACACATACAATACTTTTAATGCAGTAAGGTACCTTAAATACAATGATGAAATTACAATGAAATAGGTAGATATTATTATACAGTAATCACCAGCTTTCTACTGTCTCTATATCAAAAATATATCAAACTTAATCATTTGATACATATGGAGTTACTCAGTACCATTAAAATGGTTTATAAATTTTATATTCTGTATATCAAGGGTCTACTGTACCAATTAGCACATATTCAAGTAAATATCAAAAGACTGATAAGTGAACAATTTGATAGTGATTCCTAGAAAAGCTAATACAATCTATGTTCCTTATATGGTAGTCTTGCTTTCTAATTTATGTTTAAGGAATGTAAAATGCTCTGAGAAACTGCTGGTAAATTACATACTGGTGTGTTGGAAGATCTGTAGCAAAGGATAGATGCATCTTGACCAGTGTATGATACTGTGTTGGGTCTTCATGACGTAATCGGCACAGCTGCTGCTGTATACAACTGTCACCCTCTTCATTTTGGTTCAGTGATACACTCATTCTGCAATTATAAATTATGAATGTAGGCCTAGTAGTAATATCTATAATTTATCATGTGCATTGTTTTTAATGCTGTACTGTCTTCAGATGCATAAAGATACCATACACTTAGCAGTGGAGCTACTTCACTGCAGTTTTAGCCATTTCTGCAACAAAATTTAACAAATACACACATACATACTGTACATGGAATGGATAGGCTAGCCAAATGAGCTTGATGACATTAGTCAGCCCTAAAGGGAAGATTCTCTTGTTGGCGAATTGAAAGATCTGCGATTCCTCCAAACTATGCCAGGAAACAAACAACCAATATGTTACTTTAATGAGGGATGTTTCGTGGCCTAGATTGGAGGAAGCAGTAATCCACCAATTGAACAAGATGTCAGTCCATGCAGTTGAACAATACATAAAGTAAATTCACACCTCATTTGCATCTACCTGAGGGTTCTAAAACATTTATGGAGAGAAGTTAACGTTAGGTGTTATCAGTTTCATATTCACGTACTTAATGTCTTTCCTCGAGTAACTAATTTCTTCATTTCTTCCCTTCCTTCGTCACTAACTTGTCTAACGTAACACACTATCTTTTTGGGGTACATTTACAGAAAACCTGGGTTAACTATATTGTATATATTAGTATCATTATAAACTATTCTGGACCATTCTAAGACACTTTACATCTATGGTGTTTCTCTCGGAAATGCCCCGTTTACAAACACAATTTGGAAACTAGTCTGACCTGACCTAACCTAGACCACAGCAGACTACCGGGACCTAACCTGGGCAAACTACCAGTGCAAACTAACATAAAGTGACTGGGGCAAACTACCAGGTACATCCAGTGTAAACTAACATAAAGTGACTGGGGCAAATTTCCAGGACCTAGCCTAATGTCATAATACTGCTCAAGTCTAGCCGAAAACCCAGTTATTCTGTAATAATACCCTTTTTGGTAATTTAGCACTTACGTGCCTCACGTAACTAATAAACTTTTTCCCCCTTCTTTCCTCCTCTTCCCTTTATTTCCTCATTTTCTTCCCTGTTCTACTCCTCTTACTTATTTATTTACAAGCTTCTATTTATTACCTGTCTCGTGGAACAATGGCCAGTCACTTCATGCTCTAATTTCTAAACACACAAACATGTTTCTCACAGATATAACACAAAAATAACAAATAAAACTTTAAAATTTCTTCTCCAACATAAACTTTGGTGCCACCATTCAAATCGTTATGCAGTGTTGCCACTTGCCAGTTCTGCTTGACGAAATTTCTTCAACTTCAATATCAGAATTTCCCTCTTTACCTCATAATTTTCCCAATTTCAACATTATAATTTCCCTTCTATCTAAAAATTTCTCATCTTTAATATTTAACATCAGAATATCCCTTTTAGCCTCACAAATTTCCTGTTTTTACTCATGAAGATAGTCGCACATTAAAGCCAAGTGTATACATGCACGAATAAGCGCCCGACGCCATCCCGATTAACAGAAATTTAGGGGAAAAAAACTTATTCGGGTAATTCGGCAGTGATTTGGGTGGTTCGACTTGCAAAGTTGCAACTTGTCCCCGTCCTGCCCCCGACATTCTTGATTTCTTGTTCATCACCGGCAAGACCACCGTTGCGGATGCAACAACAGTGAATCGCCGGTATGTCAGGAATATACCGGCGATATAACCATTCATATACATAATAAAAAATGTGCATACTTTTATGTCTGGGGTACAACGGGGATAAGTCCCTAGTAAGTCATAGAGGTGCCGCTGGTTTACCTGCGGCAAAATCGTGGAGTATATCTGGGGAGTTGTGACTGATGGCATGAACCGACGGTGTACCCCACATGGACACTAGTAGATAGTAGATACCTTCCTACGGACTACCAGGGGGGCAGCAGTGGCGCACCCAGGCACCCTCAACTAAGCCCTGATCATTCGTGTTATACCGCAGATGAACCAGCAATGTCGCAGCTAAAAAATCTATAATAAGTAAAATTCGGCTGCCTGGCTGCCAAGTCCCCCAAATCTATAATAAGTAAAATTCGGCTGCCTGGCTGCCAATATTTAGCTTATTCGTGACGGCATTCGCGCATGTGTAAATTGGGCCCAGTTTACACATGTACAAATAAGCTCCTTCATGATGATTCCGATGAACCCCTCGGCAGGCCGTAGGAAGGTCCCTACTGGTATCCCTGGGGTAGGCTATTAGAGACCCTATAACCGGCGTAGCACCTGCAGTGTTATGACTAATCGAGTCAACCTTTCAGATTAGTTGGGGGCCTTGCTCTTCTTGCTCATGCTGTTACAGGTACCCGGGTGTTTATTCCAGGGCCGGCCTTTGTATCGGCAGCGGAAAAAAACAAACAATACCACGCATATCTATTCACTTTCTACATCTTGCATACAACATTTTCTCCAAGAATTCTTTCACAGCACCAATCATATCATCTGTGCTCTGCTCACACAAACCTAGCTGTAATATCATCCATTCTCTCCCTGTTAATTCCATTCCATCACATTCCATTTCAATGCACCATCGCTGCCCCCCTAATTCAGTAGGCCGTAGGAAGGTCTCCGGTGTCCCAGAGGTGCAGTTGGGAGCTTATTCGCGTATGCGTAAACTTGATAATAATTACTCTTGAACAATCTTTATATAATTTCTCCTTTGGTATCTTGAATTCCCTATGTCTAGAGATAATTTCCCATGTCTGGCAACATTTTTGATGTGTGTAAAGTGGACGGTGATTGGTGGAGGCGAGGCACAGTCCACCAATAGCAACTTTTGTCACTCATTGGTATTATTAAAGTTTTTTTTCTCTTTTCCTCTCTCTCTCTCTCTTTCTTTTCTTCATTCATATTAAGCTTTTTCAATTTTAAATCCAGTTTTACCTAATGAATATGATGGATATTCTGTTTTTTTTTGTAAAGTCTCATCAGTCCTAAGAGGAAAAACCCACCCAAGGTCTATTTCAGGGGGGGAATTTATATATATTTCTCCTTTTCATACAAATATTACACTCGCTCCAGTGTCTATCAATCACATATTACCATGTTTGTGTGAAATCGTAAAATAAATAACCCATGTTATATTGTAAACTATAATAGCAAACGGAATGTGTTTCCGAACAAAGACCGTGTTTGAGTTCGTGTGACGGGGCTCACACAGGTGTATTAATGATAATTATTTGCTTTTCATGGAATAGCTGAAGCAAACGTTTTTGTCTGAAGACCGGTTGAATATCACTGTATGCTTGAGAATTTCTATTTTTGCAGTTTTCTTTCCACGTATAAGTCCCATCGTTTACGTCTGCAATAAAGCCTGAAACGAACGTATCCATGTTCGTTTGCATGATGATACTTTATACTCTGAATGATACAAATTTACAGAATATAGAACCTGCATCTAAGTAACATTGGTATTAATAAATTTCAATGAAATATTGATACTTGTAAGTTGTTGTAACAAATATTTTCGTAGCTATAATAAAGACCCCTCACCCCTGAGGCTGAGGGCTTGATGATTCGATGAAGACTCAACTCAACTCAAGGCACAACATGGCGGCGCGGAGCTGAGACGGTCTGCTGTAGGTACACGGATGTTGTGATCTTGTTTTATGTTTATTTTCCATCTCCTTTGGACAACTGGATGAGATCAAGATGACGTCGCTACACTGTGTAATTCATCCGTTACCAGGCACTGAAGATCAGCTCAATGAAAGGTGAGTTTGAGCAAAAACATGGACCCCAGACCGTATCCAGCATTGACAATCCTCAACTTTAGTTCGCCATTTTCTCTTCCAGCATGTCTTCTATGCACATTTACATAAGGATTTCATATATTTTTCGTGTTTAGTAGTTATAGTTAGCTATTATAACTGGTAAAAACTCATGTTGGTATCTATAATATACCTGCTAGATAGATCAAACATAGTGGTAATGGTGATAGCAGCTCGTATTGTGTCCCAAGTTAAGTTAGATATAATTCACTAGACGAGGGTCAGTTATGAAGAATTTATTTTCCTATACCAGACAGGAAAATAGTGGTAATAGTTAAAAAGAGCCCTCAAAAAGAGAAGTTACTTACCAATATCCTTTATATTTTTTGTTGGTGGCTATTTATGCTTTATGAAGTAATTTCCTAGTGCATCTTGACCATGTTTGATATCCTTCCTGTGTTTGCCCAGGTTAGGTCACTAGTTTGTCCTGACCCTGATGAGGTTAGGTTAGGTCAGGTACCTCTACTAATGTTACTAACACCACCCTTACACTTTAGGTTAAAGCATCAGATCAAAGGTTATAATCTTAGTCAGACCCAACTCATTTAATGACAGTACCACCATGACCCAAACTTATCAAGGACAGTACAGTAATAAATAAGCCCAACTTTTTGCCGCTTCAGTAAGGACTGGTGAATTATAAGGTCAATACAAGGAAATGAGTAGAAACAACACAACAAACTTATGTCCGAAACAAGAAAGGTTTCTCTTATTTCACTTATCCATTCTGGGTGGGCAAAATGTAAGTTAAAGCTTGGAACTGTACATAAATTTGGGTTGGTGGAAACGTTGGATTGGTGAGCCTGATATGTACCATACTTAGAGTATCCATTCTGGGTGGGCAAAATGTAAGTTAAAGCTTGGAACTGTACATAAATTTGGGTTGGTGGAAACGTTGGATTGGTGAGCCTGATATGTACCATACTTAGAGTATGTACTTGTTACTTGTTAGATATTCTATACCCCGCTCCACCAGTAGATAGCACTCTGCAGGGCTTCCCTCAATATTATTTAACACTATAATCACTTCTAATGTTCATATTATCCATGTCATAACCAGCGAACGGATGTGTTTTCAATCTTTTCTTAAAAAATTAGCTGCAATAATCACTATTCCAGACATTTTATAAAAAAACACTTAAAAAATTCTTTAAATATTCTTTGTACATGCAACAAAGTATGCATCACAGGTGTCATTTCTCAAATCTTAGCATTATCATACTGGTAACTGTGCATTGAAAAAAACCACCTCCTAGAATTGAGTGTATGCTATTCGGCTTTCGTTTTCTGTTCTATGTTTAATTTTTTCATGCTCCACAGCCATAGCTGACATTAGCTGTCTATGTTTGGCTGACGAGGCCAATGCATCGCTCATTCCATCAGTATTGTCAAAAGAGTTCACAAACTGTGTTAAACAGTTCAAAACTTGAAAATGTTTTAATCATTGGAAATCACCAGCACCTGACCGACAGTTGTTTTAAAAAACTCTCTCCTGGTAATTCAATACTATATTGTGAATAGTGTGATATAGCCCAGTTTTGCTGTACCATTATGTATTCATCAGCGTTAAAAAATTACCATTATATGTCATAGTTCCATTTAGCATTACCGGTACTCTAGGACAATACAGTACATAACTCAAGTTAACCAATGTATTTTCCTCTGTTTGAATGATTTTGACACTCATTACGTTTCTATCCAACAATCTTAGGGGAGAGTGTTGAGAATTGGGGGTTTAGGGTGAGCAAAAAAAAATGGGGGGGGGGATTTTACATATTTGGTTGTAATTTTGTACTGATAAAAAGCTGTGAATATTGAAAATTTAACTTATAGATAGATTCCAGTAGATTACCCCTGTCAGATAGATCCAGGTAGATTTCCCAAGTTAGGTCCAGGTAGTCTGCACTTGTCATATCAAAATCAAACTTTCTTACTTGAGTACATTTGAGTATGTTCTGTTGTTGAAGTTCCTCAAGCTGCCTGGCCGAGCAAACCCTATGTAGCTTCTGAGGAAGGCAATGGTCTGTGCTGGGCTTACCCACAGTGCCCTTAGAGTGTATGTTGTATTGTTGGCGAGTGTGGTTGTGTACATTGCAGTCTTCTATAATGTATTTATTAGAGTGGGATGCTGTTTTGCATCCCAGACAGGCATCCACAATGGCTCCATCAAGCTGCTTCTGATATGTCTGGTGGTGGCCACATTGCAGCCTGGCCAGGTAGACTCTGTCCTCACGGGGAAGGGAGGATTAAGATGGGTGGATGTCAGGAGCTCGTGCATGCAGCTGAGTGTTGTTATTGAGTGTTTGGATGGATTGGTGAGTGATTTGAGTATGGATGTGTTTCTGGAGACTGGTTTGGGGTGGGTAGTACTGTAGTTATGTAAGATATCATGTAATGGGTGTTATTTTGATATTCCTTGGCATGTGTGGGTGTTTTGCCATGTAGTGTAGGGGATGGTGTGGGTTTGTGGAGGCTGCAGCAAGTGTTTGTGTGCCTCTCATGTCAAAGTGATCCTTGATTTTGAGGACTGGTTTCATGGTGTAAGTGGTCTGTAAGTGTGGTAGCTGAGCAGCCTGTGATTATCTTTAGGGCTCTATTCTGTATGGTCTGAAGGGTATTGAGATGAGTCTCGGTGAGGTTTGAGGCCCAGACAGGGCTTGCATAATCCATCACTGATCGGATATATTGGTTGTACACTGGTTGTGGTTTCATTGTTATGTCCAAATGTGCTGGCAAGTTATCTGAGGGCACTAAGTCTTTGGCTCTCTTTGCATGCATTTGTTTTGATGGCCGTGATATGTTGTTTGAATATCATGGATGTGTTGTATGTTATGCCAAGTATTTTATGTGAGTGTATGGTATAGGCGTGTTGTTTATGGTGTAGTGTGTAGCTGTGTTCTGCATTCCAGCGGGTGAGAAGAGTGACAGTTGACGTAATGGGTGCTATATTAAGTCTGTTTGTGGTGAACCAGTCATTAAGTGTGTTGAGGTAGGGTTTGAGGATGTGAGTGGCTGTGTCTGCATTTCTGTATGTACCTGTGAGTGTTATGTCAACTGCGTAGGAAGCTACATGCGTTTGTGGTGCCTGGGGTGTTGGTAGGGCGTGCATGTATAATTTGAAAAGGGTGGGTGAGAGAACAGAACCTTGGGGGACACCGTGGGGGAAACTTTTAATGTTAGATGACTGAACATCAAATTTAACATTGGCTGCTCTTCCTCCCAAGAAGCTGGCCAGCCATCTTTTGTATTGTTCTTGTTGTTGAAGTTCCTCAAGCTGTCTGGCCAAGCAGCCCCAAGCTCCTGAGGAAGACCATGGCCTGAACTGGGCCTTCCCACAATGCCCTCAGAGAGTGTATGTTGTGTTGTTGGCTAGTGTGGTTGTATGCGTTGCAGTCTTCAATAATGTGTTCAATAGAATGGGGTGCTGTGTTGCATCACGGACTGGCATCCGCAGTGGTTCCATCCACCCTCTTCTGATATGTCAGAAGGGCCAAGTGGTGGCCACACTGCAGCCTGGCCAGGTGAACTCTGGTTTGATAGTTTATCCTCTCACTTTACCAATTTTGTAAGGTACTGTATATGCGGTATTGTAGAAAACATATTTGTTACATTACAGGTTAAGGGAACTTGGCCTCCGTCTAAACTGGTCTGGAGGTGTGGATGTGAGTGCAGTTGCAGGGCTACGAGAAAACATCCAGCAGGTAGCCATCGGACCATCACATATTGCAGTACTCACTGAAGATGGACGTGTGGCTCGATTGGTGTTTTCCATCAACACTGATGCCCTTGATCTCAACAAAGCTGACCATAAACAAAGGTAATGCTTAGTAGTGTCATCCAGCATAGTTAATTGAAGCAGGAGAGCGGGATAACGTCCTCCCACTCTTATGTTTTTATACAACTGAAGGGAAAATACGATGACCGTTAATATATATAGATGATCTGTATTGCCAATATTATTGTAAATGAATACACAATGGCTCTCAATTTGTGTAAAACAGCATTATAATTTTGTTATATACATGTATGCTGTGTAAATTACTTAGTACAGCAAAGTATTATTATAAAATTAAACAATACATAAAAATAATTCAAGTAACGGGAGGAGGGTAAGGAGGAGGAGGGGGTGGGGCTGGGCTGACTGTAGGGTGGGAGGGTAGCCAATTAGCTAATAATAATGATAACATTATTATACTCCTCACCTCCTCTATTTCATTTTTCATAGTCTTAGATGATGTGCTCACTCTACAACATTTGTATTATCATGAGAAAAGCAGTATATCTTACCTATTAACTGAAAATATGACTTTGAAAACTGTCAGATCACAATCATTCAATAACAAGCAAAACCTCCTTCCCGAGATTACCCAAACTCATGGTAGAATTCGTAAGTGTTATAAATATCTCCCACATATTCCCCGAAACAAAAGTATCGACTTAACACCTTTTTATACATTATCTGATGTTGTTTTCAGTTCATCATATCTATTTTCTCACAGTAGTTTTGTATAAGTTTGGAAATAATTGTGGAAGGTCAGCGGGAAGACACTTGTGTACCCTTGCCTTCCCTTCGACCTTCCTATAAACCTTCGTTCCAATAACGGCTCTGACTATTGGTACACTAATACCTTCCCCCGTACCTTCCTGACTCTTAGTACGGGCCTCAATGTCTTGAATTAATTTACTTTATTGCCTGAGAGATGGTGGTGCGTCACTGCCAAGCAAGCTATAAAGCTATAAAGCTAAATGCATCGGTCATGACGGTATCACCACGGTGACTCCACACGGTGTTCCATTATCCATTAACAAACTTTATCTTTGTTCTGTTATAGTTCACCGCATAGGAGATGCATCTTTAATATGAGATAAGATGCACTTTGTCTATAACTATGGTGGCTACAATTGTTTGGAGCAACCCTAAACCATGGCCAATTGTTGCCACCATTTCTACTTTTTCTTAACAATATAAACATTTTCATGTACAGTAATGAGATGATCTGTCTATTCTTTGCCTCACTACAGTAATCTCTCAATTATCCGTCGTTGTGCTATCCATCATGCTACATTATCCGGCGCACAAAATCCTTTCGTCGCACTATGCATTATCCGTCTTTGCCAGATAAATCGGGAGCATATTTGTCTTAGTGTTAGTTACAAGGAGTTCTGGGAACTGCCACTATATTATGTTGTGTCAGGTGGTGCATTTACAAAACAATAGGCCATATCCTTCCATATTAAGAAGGAAGTTATTTCTCAGAAAGAGAAAGGAGAAGGAAACTCCAGTGTATGGTTAATAAAGTAAACAAACGATGATCACACACTATCTCTTCCCATCCCCCACCAAGGATGTCACCAACTTATTTCAGTCACATGAATCGCCTGCGAAAACCTTAATACAAATTGTAATATGCATTTAATGTGCTTAATACAAATTGTAATACAGTATACATTTCTGTAAGATTAAGGCAAGAAAAACCGTAAGTATTTTATGTTAATTTCAGGACAACTTTGGTGATTGATGGACCAATTGTCATACACTGAGGTGTATTATTGTTATTAGCATTGTGCGAGCTGGAAGGAGCTACGGGCGGGCGGAGGGGGGGGGGGGGGGTAGTGACGCATTATCCGTCTTTCAACATTATCCGACGTGGTCTCGGCTGCTATATGCCGGATAATTGAGAGATTACTGTACTAACATCACTTGAAAGCTTAATCTTCAGTGCCATTGAAAGGAGATTACTGTACAAGATCAATCAACTCCTGTGGACGAGAAGTAAGCAAAAAATATATCACAAAACAACAAGTACACCGTGACTGATAAACTGGCTGATATCAGCTCTGATTCATACACTTCCTCACCTACCATCACACTACCATACCTTATTTCATGTAAATATAAAATATTAGATATATTTCTGCAGTTTTATATTTTTTTGTGAATTTGTCATATTTTTGTGTGTGCACAGCTGAGTAAGGGAATCAAAGATACGAATGAAACGAGGGTTTACTGTACATCATACGGTATCTCTTTTACAGAACATCTCCAAGAAAGTATCTTATTAGTCATAAATTCTCAATATACACCCTTCCTTCCCTTATTTTGTTTTCAGTTTTTATTGGTATGTAATAATTGTAATAATTCTGTAATCACCCACCATTCTGATGATGGTGCAGTCAGCCTCATATCCCCTACGAGACGGGGGGAGTAAAGGTTAGGGACCCTGCTTTTTAATAATCCTCCCACCAAAGGTTCTAATAGCCTTGCCTGTTGTGGGTCCTGCACTGGAGCTAGAGCCTCTCCATAACTTGAAAAAGAGAAGTGGGGTATTGATGATGATGATGATATTATAATTCTGTATATATATTGGGATTTTCAGTGGTAATTGCAACAAGAGCAGCAGTCAAAGTAGCACCAAGTTGACTGCCCGCATGTCCACTGGTGGTCGTAGGATTGTGCGTACTACCTCTGGGTCTGGAGGGGTACGGGGACGTGGAGCTGGTGTCATTATGGGATCATCACGCCCCATGCTGCCTGCTCAATATGTGCCAGAAGAACTCATATCACAAGCCCAAGTAGTACTTCAAGGAAGAAGCCGCAACCTCATCATCAGGGAGCTTCAGGTCAGCAACCTTGTTGGTATATGCATTATTTTCCATAATAATGAGGGTAATATATGAGTTGGTAGCATATACTGTATATAATATATGAAAAGGTTGATTTCTCTTCTAATTTATCGTAGTACAGTATGTTCATGTAAGGTATCTGTGTGGAAAAGGAAATAATAGAGAAAAATTCCAATTAGGTTCATGCCAATGGATTGTTTGGGATATATTGTCATAGATACAATGTGACACCCATTTTTATATATTGAAGGGTATTCTTGTCACTAAACATAACTTTTTCAATGGGAGCTTTGATTTCATCCAAAATTTGCTGATGTAAAAAGTGCTTTGATCATTGAAAAAATATTTTACTGTACATCTTTTTCATCAGAGAACAAATCTTGATGTGAACTTGGCTGTAAACAACCTTCTCTCGCGAGATGATGAAGATGTTGAAGAACCAGAAGAAAGTGGAGACTCTTATGTGCCAGAGGACCTAATATCTCTCTTAGATGCTGGAATATCTGTTGCAGCTGATCATCCTTCTGTCATCATTGATGCTGATGCCATGTTTTCCGATGATATGTTTGGATATTCATCTGTTCGCAGGTAAAAAGTAGTTGATATCTGGTACTTACTAGTTCCCCATTGAAGGTGGTTGCATGCTGTGAGATGTGGGCGATACTTTAAGGGTTGTTACACCCCTTCAGTCCAAATATTTCTCTTAATCTGCCTTTCCTTAATTTTCCTTTGTGCTTTGTGTCTGACCTCAGTTTATGACTTCACTTCTGGTATATCTGGCAAATTATAAATTTAATGTTGTAGCATTCAGGTGTTAAGGGAATTAACCTATTCCAGGATACATAGCTTTTGAAGCTGGGAAGACAAATATTTAATTGTATTATATACATCTTCCTAAATATTTGCCCTTTTTTATGGAATTATCCAGCTTACAATTTTATAGGAATAAATTACTGTTTAAAATATGAAATATAGTTTCATAACAGTACCGTATCACACGTTTTCAGTCGATCTGGTGGAAGTCGTGGGCGTGCTGGTGAGCGAGAGCGAGAAGGCTCTGGTTGCTCCACTGGTTCAGAACACCGAGCTGACCGAGAGCTAAGGTGGCGTGACCGACATTATTCGGGACCCCGTAAGTGGCTCTCAAACGCGCTGCTGTCGGTTAGAGTCACGCAACCCCATGCAGGTTTGTTTTTACCAGGCTGAGTTGAGGTTCATACTCGGTCACTCCATGTTTTGTTGCAAATTGTTAATTACCTGGACTAAAATTTAAATGCATTTCTAGATTTCTGTTTTACTGAGCAAAAGAATGAGGTATACATATTCTGAATTATGGATTAAAATTCCTGATTGAGGCTGTTGGAGGTGGCAGGAAGTTTATATTATGCCATGCCACTGTTAGGAAATGGTGGTCTGCCCTCCCCAAATATAAGATAGTGAAGGTATCCCAGCCTTGGGCTCTTTGTGGAGTAGTATAGGACAATGATGTTAGCTTTGAAGTAGCATCCATAATCATCGGCTAACTGTGTTTTTTTTTTTCTCATATTACACAAGGAAATAGTTTAGTAACATTACTTATAGATTATTTATTTGATTTTTTTATTTTGCAGAGACTGGAAAGAAAAAGGACTCGTTACTACCTGATGCAATTGATGTGGCTGACAATCTTCAGTATTGGCCTGAACGTCAGGGAGGGTCTGCTGCCCCACGCTTTGCCCACATTGCTGCCTTGCACTCTGAACTGGTGGCTGTGTCCACTACTGGACAACTTTACCAATGGCGCTGGGCTGACAAGGAACCCTATGTTCACCCAGAGGTAGGTAGAATGAAGGGTGTAATTAATTATTATACTGTTATTTTACTTTTAAGACCTTGACTGTGAGTTTTATTTCTAGAGCCTTAGTAAATGTTATGATAAGTGTATATTTGCCCTGTTACTATGAGAGTTAATGATGTGTGAAAAGGTATCTAATGATTAATATATTCTTAACTTAACAGTTGGCCAATGTACATCACCCGAAGACTGTATCATTGGGGCTAGCTGGAGAGAGAGTTGTGGGCATCAGTGCTGCTGGTGTGAGATGTAGTGTGGTTACAGAGTCTGGACGTGTTGCTACTTGGCTTGATGAAACCTTAGCTGATGTAGCTACCAAGCTGGAGCAACCAGCACAATCCTTTCCTGAGGTGTGTATGATGTTTTATTATAGTGCTTTATAGTACGTTTTTCAGTATATCATCTTTTCTCTAATTTGCTGTGGTTTATGTGTCCAATATTACTGTTGCAAGGAAATTTTAATAGGCTATCTAAATATTATTTTTCTTACAGCTGCAGAACGAGCATATATTGTCTCTCCACACATGCCAACTATACACCTGTGCTTGGTGTGAATCTGGGGCTCTCTTCTGGTGGGGCGTTTTACCTTTTAACCAACGGAAAAAACTGTGGGAGAAGTTTCGCAGCAAAAGCCGAAAGCAACGCTCAGAAATCACAGAGGGAGTACAGGTACAGGTTTTTTTTCTTTTTTCTGGAGATTAATTTGTATAAAGGCTTCTTAAAGAAGTTATATTAAGGGGTGAGTCTGGAAGAGTAAAGTCATCAATGACATGTACATTGTCAGTGTGTGTACTGTACTCTTATCAATCCCTCCACACTTCTGTACTCTTTTCCTGGTACACTAAGCAGACTCACACCTTTTATACTTTGCACATTCTCTCATAACCCCTCTACCCTCTTACGGCAAAGCTCATAACTGCATAGAGTTGAGATTCATAAGAAAGATTTTTACTTTGGATTTCAGTATTTCCTTCTTTGTTACAGGTTGGAATGCGATCCTCTCCAATGTATCATCCGGGTGCCTTGGCATTTTCAACATCAGGTGGTGTTCCCAAAATAGGACAGCTGCTGAATGCTGCTTGGAATCTCAGCGATACTTGCAGGTGTGTTCTCATAGTTTCACATGATTTGTGGGACTGGATAAAGTTCATGATATTGCTGAATATTGCCGGAGAAACTCCAATACAGTATCAATTATATAATTTGTATGGGCTTGATAAATTAGTATCGGTGTTATTGTTAAACCCGTAGAAACAGGAAAAGTTTATTACAATTTAGGACTGTATAGACTATAGATGGCCATTGCTCTTCAATTTAACCCATTGACTCCTGTCTGTTTGGATGGTTCTGGAGGGTTGATAAAGCTGTTGTAACTTGGTGAGTGATTAAGAAAGCATGGAATAAGAATTTGCCCATGATCGATAAGAATAGAAGAGATTCACTAGGAGGAGTGTATGTTAGGGCTGGCAACTCAGTTTTAACTTGGAAGTACATGGAACAACGATTGTAAGTGCGATTCATATACTAGGTATTTCTGTCCTCCCCCTCCCCATTTTTAAATCTGACTTAATTTTTCCACCCCTGGCTCTAGAGCTGCCTACCCCTTGAAAAAATAAAATTGGGGTATTTATAATGATATTGATGAACGTCAATTTACTTTATCTACCAAAGAACACCTTTTTTTTTCTTCAACACTACACATTACTCTGCTACACAAACCTCCTTTTGGGCTTCTGGGGAAAAAGAGTAATTAACCTCTTTGCAATGGGTAGGCAAACTCAAATGAAATTGCCAGGCGAGGTGATGATCTTGCTCTTCATTGTTAACCAGTCCTAAGGGAAGTTTTCCATAAGGGAACAAGAGAACATATGAACATGAATGTTATCAGAAATCCTTCAATCCCTTCTTACCACCAGATTCAAAATTCTGCCTCCTGGTGGAGTAATGAATAGTGGGAACAGTGGAGGGTCAAACAACAGCAGCAGTAACAATAGCAACAACAGCAACAACAGCAGCAGCACTAGTGGTATTAGTAGTGGAGTTGTTGGCAGTGGTAACAATGTCTCCAATGGCAGCACTGCACCTTCCACTTTTCCGACTGCCAGTAGTGGTTCATCTGCCTCTCAGAGGTTAGTCTGCATTTTAATGCTTTCTGGGTTTGATTTGAATGTTTTAATTTAGGAAAGTGTGATGTATTTTATTTAATAATCTTCATCTTAGACTGCAGTGTACATTACAATAATAGTGTCGAGGCTGCTCGGCCAGACAGCTTGAGGAACTTCAACAACAACAATAATAGTGTCTTTATATAAAAATATAGGTATACCAAAATGTGTTTCTTCCATTAAACACAGATTTGGAAGTGTAAAACCTATCAAGCATGATATTCATATACATTGAAGAAGGTATGACTTTAGAACATCACATAGATATTATTAAGCACTGCTACAAAAAACAGGACAGTAATGCGTTTCTATAAAGTTAAAACCCAGTTAAGAGGTCTTGTCCCTATTGTTGTGATGTCAGTTATTACCAGTAAGAGAAATATATGTATTTTGCATAAAGAAGGAAAAATAACTGAGGAGGAGCCAGTGGAAGAGATTGTAGAGAAAATTGTACTAGTATGAGTATGTGCACAACAGAAAGAAATTCATGCACTGTTACAACTTTATCTGTTTATCTAGGTAGGGTAGCAAAAGAAATTCCACTTTAGTATAAACTTGATGGATACTTTTACATTCTCACCTAATTTGTCACTTAATTACAGTGGTGGTGGCAATAGTAGTACAAGTAGTGGAGGAGGAGAGAAGAAGAGTTCAACCTCTGAAGTGATAGGATCTGCTGCCAAGACCCTCAAATGTGGAGATAGTAAGGAAACCTCTGACAAACTTGATATGCCTCCACCACCATCACCAGCATCCAGCACTTGCTCTGACACAGGTAAGAATAACTAGGGCATTTGGAGACTGCAAACCTCTACCCAGGTTGAGCATCTCCTCCAATAGATATCTTTTATCCCAAACTTTTAAGATCTACTGGCAGTCACAAATATTTACAACTATGGGGGATGTTAATACTTTCATCTACACTCTACCAGTTGCTTTTATAATTTGATCATTCCTTCTTTAGTACATATCCTATCTACCCACTAAACTTGATCCATATTTTTTTAGGTATCTTTGCTGATAGACTGACTGACAGAGGCAATGACTAATCTCTCTAACATTGTTGGCAGTCCTGTATATCACTCTTTGTCCAGTGTCATACTCCCCATCAGTCTGTCCTTTTCTTGTGTATATAAATATATATTGCTTGTATATGATAGGTGTTCTTAATCCAGAGAACACTGTAGCTCAGGCCCTCGTAACTAATGAAAAAAAAACTGCTATTATCTATCTATATAGAACTGGAGGCACTTCTGCCGTGGCCACCCCCTTGGGAGGAGTTCCCGGCCAAGGAGGTGGCCACGGCAGAAGTGCCTCCAGTTTTTCCTGTTCCAACACTCCCTCCTTAATTGGTCAAGCTCTCCTCTGCCCCTCACATTTCTCTTCTTTACATATTCTTCCACTCTGTTCTGCGGTCTGCCTCACACCATGTCTCACAACCGAACCACCTCAAGGTGTTCCTTTTCACACACTCCAACACATCCACACCCTCACCACACTGCTCCCGTACCTCTTCATTCATCATTCTGTCTCCATGTCACTCCACGTGCACTTCTAAGGTGCTTATTTCCACCCCTCTAACTCTTGATTTATGTCTTTCCATCATTGTCCACGTTTCACTCCCGTATGCCAGTGTCGGGATTACCACACTATTATGTAGCATTTCTTCACTTCCATACTCTTTGCCCTATTCCTTGTCACTGCTTTCAGTGTTCCTACAATCCTCTTCCCCTGTTGTACCCTCTCTCGCATTTCATCCTCTAACCTCCCATCTTTACTCATCACACTGCCCAAATACTTAAATGAGTTGACATTCTCCATAACCTGTCCCTTTAACCTCACTTCACAACCTGTGGCTGTACCTCTTTCAAAGACCATATCTTTGCTCTTCAGTACATTCACCTTTAGGTTCCGTTTCTCGCACACATCTCAAAACATATTCACCAATCCCTGTAACTCCCACTCATTGTTACTCAGCAGAACTGTATCATCAGCAAACAGCAGCACAGGGAACTTCCAATCACTCCCCTCCCTTATCAGAGGTACACCAACACCCACTGCTCTTCCCTGTATTTCCTTCATAACTCCATCCATGTATACATTGAACAACCATGGGGACATGACACACCCTTGCTTCAACCCAACATTCAAGTTAAAGAACTCACTCTGCTCACTCTCCACCCTGACTGCTGCTCTTATGCCATCATACAAGCTCTTGACTGCCTCCAGCAACTTTCCAACCACTCAATATATTCTCAGTACTTTCCACAGACCTTCTCTATCTACTTTGTCATAAGCCTTCTCCAAATCTGTAAATGCAGCATAAAACTTCTGTTCCTTCTCCAGATACTTCTCCACAACACACCTCAAGGAAAATATCTGGTCTACACACCCTCTACCCTTCCTAAACCCACTCTGCTCCTTATCCACCCACCTCTCTGTTCTCACTCTCACTCTCTCAATCACTTCCCTACAGTATACCTTCAGTACTACACTAAGGAGACATATCCCTCTTTGATTACCTCACACTTCTCTCCCCTTTACCCCTTTACCCTTATACAGAGGCCCTATATTTCCTGATTTCCAATCTTCAGGCATGCTGAATAAAATAATGATAAAAATAGGGAGGTGTTCCCCGAGGTCACCACATGGAGACGGGGTGAGACTTAACTACTCTTCCTGTAGAAGGGTACGTCACTGAGGTGCTTTGTAAAAAAACTTTCTAATTCTCAACAGTAGCCACTGCGCAATGGCTACACCTCATACTTCATTGGTTACGATACTGCCACTGCGCAAAGCTGGTAAATCTACTTCCTTCTGTGCCCATGATGAGAAGGACAGTGATGTAGTGGGGTTTTTTTAGGAGAGCCATATGGGGACATTATTAGTACTGTACTTGGTAAAGTTTTCACAGTGACTGTACCATACATATGAATTGGAGACAAAATTAGTTTTTATCTATCCAGGATCCATTACCTCCCCTGCATCATACAAACGAGGGAAAAGGCCAGTTCCACGTGATGAGATTGAGAGGTTTGATGAGGAAGAGTGGCCTCTTCGTGATGTCATATTTGTAGAAGATACCAGACCAGTGCCAATAGGAGAGGTTCTTGCTGTGGATGGAAATCAGGTACAGTATGTTCTGTTTAATAGTGATGGATGTAAAACTTTAATTTTCTCCTTCAGCAGTATCATTACTTTCATGATGATAGTGTAATAAGTGTGATAACTCTTCTATATGTGTCATATTATATACTCAGATCAGTCTGTATTGAAGCATTATTGATGTATTGGTCCTTCCTTACTTACAGGTTGTTGTGGTGCCACAAACTAAGGAAGGAAAGGGTAATCTTCGTGTAATTCATAGAGATCAGTTGCAAGTGATTCGTGCAGGAGGAAACCCAAGAGTTCCAGACTGCTACCAGAAAACTCCAAAGCGCATCCCTGTAAATGAACAAGGCCAAATTTTAACAGTAGCAGTTGACAGTAGAGGTAATATATTACAGTGCTTTTTTTTTTGTGCTGAATTTCTGCCCATAACTTATGTTTTGTGACGTCAAAAAATAACATCTTGATATCCAGAGTTAAGGAATTACAGTATGAAATTATTTTAATGTATACAGTATATTTTTCAACCATATTTTATTTTCCTACTTATGGTTCCAGGGATCCACGCCATTGTCAAAAATGGAAATCGCTTGACATACGTCATCTACAATCTAAGTTCCGGCAAAGCAGAGCAAGAATGTGTGTTTCCCACAGACAGCACAGCATTCATGGGCACAGACCCTTCTGGCATCTCCTTAACCATCACAGGCGAGGTAAACTATAATATCTTTGTGAACTGCTTTCATGCATCATCATCAAGACCTCATTGCCCTTTTTGATGCCATTTGATTTTGTAACTTTGGTTCACTAATTATTCTTGTACCAGAGACTGTAGTAGTGCCAAACTTGTTATTGTGAGACTCAATCATTCCCAGTCACACTAGAAGTACTGTAAAATTAATACTGTGTGAGTATTTGAAGCATATATAAGATCAGTACTGCTGTATTGGTTTGTTGTGATTGGGAATGTTGAGGTATATCGCTGGAATTGGATGGAGAGATGGGGATGGGGTGTCTAGTGAAGAGATATTAAGGTGTGGATTGAGGGAGCTGAGAGAGGAGACTAAGGTAGTTTAGGCCCTGTGTTGCCTTACCCATTAAAATATAAGATAAAATTTAAGGTTGATCACTAATCCGGTGGAGAATGAGAAAGATACTAACTTAGTATTGTGACACTACTGTTAGAGATATGACATTTAGTTTAGTAAGTACAGTATAATAGCTACAGTACCAAAAAGGGACATACACAGTGAGAAAATAACTTAGATCTTCAGAAACACTAAGGATTCTCCTTTCACCCATTGTTTTGTATTCTTCCCATCTTCCCTAACTACACAACTGATAATCTGACCTGGAACTCAACCTTACTCAGTTTCTTGCTGAAGTTTACAAGCAAGATAATCACTATTTAGTGATATACAGTATGTGCTTTCATAATTGTATAAAAAATCATGCTTCACCATTAGGATGGTTTCTATTATACTCCATTAGAGTTACTTTCCTATAGAGGAATACATATGGTAATCAATATGGATTAAGATGTGCACATTAATAATAATAATAATCGGTTTATTAAATAATAGCAGCTGGGAAGCTGACTGAATACTCCTCAACCATGGCTTCTCTTTTGATAGATGTCCAATCAAAGATAATGCAGAGAAATACTTAAAGTTTTGAGTGCATAGAAAAAAAATCTATAATGAGGCAGACCTATCCTCCTCCTCCTCTTTCTTTCTTTCTTTCTTTCTTTCCTTCCTCCTCCCAAAGATATAAATTTTTTCTCTTTACTTTGTCCAGAGTGAAAATGTTGGAGTGTTGCGTGATGGAAACAACACCATTTACCCATTGAGCAAAGACTGTGTAGACTCAATCAAAGACCCTCATTGGCCTGACCTCCCTCCAGTGTCATGTCTGGGTGTGGCTACACATTTCCTCCATGGAGCAGGTGCCCATCAAAAGAACCATGTGGCCCTGCTTGTATTAGCACTGAAGACTCAGACCCTCATGCCCAAAATACTCAGATGTGATCCAGAGGGAGTGAGGCGGGTACTTGCCCTTCTAGACAGTGATTCCCAAGGTCAGTATATACAGCTTTTAATTTCTCATCCAAGAATATAAAAATGTAATTGCACATGCAGAGAAATTATATTTCTACTAGCTTTTCTATAAGAGATGTTAAATATCTGCCACCAATATTGTTACTATGCATCTGATGGTCAGATACTTGATAAGTTTGACCACTCTTGGATTGCCTTTGTGATATCAGCTATGGACATTTGTAATCATCTATGGAATAACAGTGTAGTAAGATGTAGATGTTATACTTTATGCAATATAATTGTTTTCTATAAAAATATTTATTTTATAATTTGTCTATTTGCCCCTCACAGCCGAGTCAATTGTAGAAGAAAAGTGTGATGGTAATCGAAATATTCTTCATGCTTGCATATCTACTTGCTGTCCAGTCACAAGCAAAGAAGCAGAAGGCGAGTCAGTGTTAGAAAAAGACCCAATATTAGGTAGTTTTGCATGGCCTCCTAGTTCATCAGATACTCTGAGTGACACAAGTGCTAGTGCTGGTCCTGATGATGATATCATGACTCCATCTTCCTCCAAGACCACACCTGGGCCAAGTATGCCAACGCTAGGAACTTCAGATCCAACAGAGCGTAAATCCTTTTCACTGACTATATTACGAACCATTTGTGAAAGTCCTGCATTGGCGCCACACCTTCGAAATTTGCTCATTGCTCGTGACTCAAATGGCTTCACACCTTTTATGCTGGCTGTGTCAGGGCGAGCTTACCAAGCAGCCCTTGTGTTGTTTGATGTAATCCACAGAGTTGCACACGACAGTGCTATGGATAGTGAGAGTGAGCGACGAACTGTTAACCAGATGATATTTCCCCGTGTCAGTAACCCAGATGACTCTCCTCTGCATGTGTTGTGTTATAATGATACATGCTCATTCACATGGACTGGAGCAGAGCATATCAATCAAGATATATTTGAGTGCAGAACTTGTGGACTCGTTGGTTCTTTATGCTGCTGTACAGAATGTGCACGAGTTTGTCACAAAGGACATGACTGCAAGCTGAAGAAGACCTCACCCACAGCTTATTGTGATTGTTGGGAGAAATGTAAATGTAAAGCCTTGAAAGCAGGCCATCAGACAGCTCGTTTTGACCTCTTATCTCGTCTGATAACTGAGACTGATCTGGTGAACATTGCAAATGGTCGGGGAGAAAATCTGTTACTCTTCCTTGTGCAGACTGTTGGACGCCAGGTGACAGAACAGAAGCAGTGGTCAAGGTGAGGGATCAATTTTATTTTATGTATAGTATCGTTCAATTAATGAACACTAGTGTCATCACAATATAATAATGTAATCATAACCTTCTCAATCTGTGATGTACTATATAGTGCATGTGCTAATACATCATGCAATCCGTCTTGTACACAGTACTTCTTTTGTAGTTAGGACTGCTCTATACAGTTCCAACTGATCAGTAATATAGAACACCCCTCATATTTCTCTACCCTTGACCCTGTCTCATCCAACATTGCTTCCTCTTCTTTTTTAATACTTCTATTTTCACCAACTCTTGCTCTATAGACATCCGACATATTCAAATTTTATACCCTCAAATAAACTCCCTTATTAAATTACTTTCCATCCTCTGTATTCTCCCCATCCTGTAAGTTTTTTTAATGCAGACAACTCGGGTACTTGCTCTGTTTAAACACAAGCTAATCTTTCCAGTATAGCCTGGAATGATTAAAATTAACCATGGGCCCATGTACAGTATGTGTCATATTGTAGTCCTGTATTCTTCAAAAATGTAACAAATCAAGCCTTAGGAAATATCTTGCTTTAGTAGAATACTGTATTGATTTTACAAAAATTATAACATTCAGGGTAAAGGCTTTCATGAATCTGAAATATGAATGGTTAGTTCAGGAAGTTTACATATTTGAGTCAAACATTTAAAATTAACTGTGCTGACACCAGTAAGTACACTGTCATGATTTCCCCCTCCCCCCAACTTTTAGGGCCAGATCAACATCGTCAACTCGCAAGAATAATACTCTTTCTGATGTCAATATGGAAGTTCCTGATCATGATCTAGAACCTCCAAAATTCAGCCGGCGAGCTCTGGAACGCTTATTGAATGATTGGGCAGCTGTGAGAGCCATGATCATGACTGGTCACAAGGAAGAGTCACCACCATCAAGTTCTTCAACAGATGATATTAATTTTATGCAGTACCAGGGCCATACCACCCACCTTGATAAATTTACCTACTGTTTACTTGTCAAACTTGCAACTCAGGTACAGTCTACATGTTTTCTGTGTACTCTTTATTATAAATTTCTCGTCACAAAACAATGATGGTGAAAATAATTATGACTCAATGTTCATCATATTTCCTGTAAAATATTGGAACTGTGCTGTATTAAGGTAGAAGATGATGGCTCAACACTTTCATTTTCCTACAGGTTGAACACCGTAATCTTAAGCTAAAGCAGTTGATTAATAGTGATGATGATGAACGGAAGATGATAGCAGACACGATGGTTACAGCCCTCATCAATACCCTCATAAGAGAACTACACAATGATAGTGTTCCAGGACGGAAGCAGGAAGCAGAAACTGTAAGATTTTATTTCCTATAGCATTGTCTAGTTCTGTTTTAACTATATAAAATTATTCAAAGGCTGTGACATTGACCACCATTGTAAGACCTCTAGTATCCTACTGCTTATTTTTAAATTCTACATAGGCTACTGGATACTATTGTAATCTTTAATGTCTACAAAATGTCCATTAGGGATCATACGATAATGGTACCATGAAATCATTATAAGTTTATAATCATTATAATCTTTCCCCAGGTGGCTCGTAGGTTCATTGCTTCTGTTGTCCGGATATTTGTCATTTTGGCCATAGAAATGATACCCAATGTTGGCAAAAAGAAACCTGGAAGTTCATATGCACAGCCATTGGCCAAGTGTATTAAGGTATGTTTACTGTAAGTTGTTCGATGGTAACACAGGCATTGGAGTCTGTTGATGACACATATATTTAAGCACAAGTTCACTATTAAGAATCAATAGGTTTTCATAGTCAACTGATACTCATATTATCTGTTGATCATTCAATATATTAATTGTTTTCATCATTGTCTTCCTTAGGTTTTTGAGTCCTTGATTCCTGTGGCAGTGACAGAGCTGTGTGATGCTGCTGATGCCCTAATGCTTCCTGTACGCCTTAATTATGTCAAACCCACTGCCCCTTTCCCTCTAACTTCAACCCATGTTGATGCCAACCATGGTTGTAAGGTAAGATATGATTTATAACTAAAAGAGTACTTGACCCACATTCTGTATACTCTTAAAGGTAAATGTACCCGTACTGTAATATTTCTGAGAGCATTTAACTTTACTTAAGTGGTTCAATAATTCTTAAAACCTTTTTTTCTTATTTATGTACAGTACCGTACTCTATAGTTCATAAATAAAGACCATATAGAAAGTCATACTTGTCACACTGGATATCAGCAAAGCATTCGACGCCATCCCCTGCCACAACCTCACAAACAAAATATACAACAAAAAGATGGCTAGCCAGCTTCTTGGGAGGAAGAGCAGCCCATGTTACATTTCCTGGTCACAGTAGTCAGTCATCTAACATTAAAAGTTTCATAAATGGTATCCCCCAAGGTTCTGTTCTATCACCCACCCTTTAAAATTTATACCTGCACTACCTACCAAGTTCTTAAAGTACACAAATAAATTACAAAAGCCTTCTCAATCTTCGTACATTGCTATAATTCTCCAAATGAATCATAAACCGACCAAAAACACACTATCTATCTTAAGATATAGTTACTGTTAAAATGTTATTTTTAAATGAATCCTTATCAAAGTACATCAATAAGAAGCTAAATGTATGCTAAAATTATTGACTGATGTATCATAAGGAATACCACAGTAGCAAATGAATTATAGCTTTTGCCCTGCTTAGGACTTTTTTCCAGCAGATAAATCGCTTCAAAATACCAAATGGCAACTCGCTGTACAGTGTGTGGTCCCTTATTATTCTCAATTTTAATCCCCTAAACTTTCAGTATGTTATCTCTTTTAATACACCACTTTTCAGCATCTGTTTTATATTAACTCTTCAAACATCTTCACTCATATTACTCTTTGATACTGCTTTCCAATCTGAATTATAAGTACTTCGCTATACAGTGGTACCTCGGTTCTTGAATGATTCCCTTCTCGAACAATTCGGTTCTGTAACATATTGTTTGAGATAAAAATGTCTCGGTTCTTGAACATAAACTCTGTTCCTAAACCAAGCGTTGTGGCCTGAACCTCCCAAATATCCCGACTAATGACATAGTTATAGACATGGTCTATAACTATGGTGGCTACAGTTGTTTGGATCAGCCCTAAAGCATGGCCAATTCTTAGCCATCTTTTCCCTTTTCTCTTAACAATTTCGACTTTTTCACGTAATATGATGATCTATCGTTTCTTTTCATCACTACTAATATCACTTGAAAACTTTCTCTTTAGTGCCATTGAAAGGAGATTACTGTAAGAGAAGTAAGCAAAAAATATCACAAAAGTCGAGGGAAGAATGTATCCGTGTGGCAACAAGTACGTCATGACTTACAAACTGACCAATATCAGCTCTTGATTCCCACACTTCCTCACATACCACAGTACCTTATTTCATGTTAACATACTTTATTAGATATATTTCTACAGTATGATATCCTTTTTCTGTGAAATGTTCACGTTTTTGTGTTTGGGAACCAGAGATACGAGTGAAAGCACATGTAGTTTTGAGGGTGGGTGTGCATGGTGTCAGTTGTATGCATCAAATTTAAGCTCCCTGGCATCTCGGATCCTTGGATAACTCAACAAGGGTCTCCCCCCAATAAATACGAGTTAGCGAAGGTTTACTGTATTTTTATTATTATTATACAGTTATAAATTAGCAATATTTTTACTTAAAATGCTTCATAATGCGTGATTTTGGGAGGTCCAAATTGGATTACATGTTTTCCAATTTATAGTATTTTTCATGGAAAAAATGTCTTCGGTTTTCGAACAGCTTTCTGCAACAGATTGAGTTCGAGAACCGAGATACCACTATACTACCTTTTTTGTGTACATTATTGTGTGACATATTAAAATACATTTGTTTTTTTGTTTGACAAAAATGAAATATAATAGGAAACTGAAACTTTGTTTATTCAACAGGAGATGTTTGAGGTGGAACCATTACAGCGCTATCATCATAGATATGGTGGGAGTGGTATGGAACAGCCTTCCACTTCAAGCAGCAACAGCAGTAGTAGAGCTGGTGGTGGAGGTTTGAGTGGAGGCGGCGGCGAGGAAGTAGAGGAAGGTGGGGAGGAGGAAGTTGCCCCCAGCATATCACGCCCAGGTCCAGCACCTGGCCCCCGTGCCCGCAGATCACGGCCAGATCACATCCTGCAGCCCCAGGTGGATGAGCATGACCATGAAGGTGGTAGTGAGCGTGATGATACCAATGACCGCTCAGAACAGGATGGTGATGGAGGAGCTGAGGTAGAGGCTGGAGAGTCGGACATGGAACTTGATCTTTTAGCCGAGTCTGATAGTGATAGTGATGATAACCAGTCTGCTGTAGAGAATACATCTGCCCAGAGATCTGTCCAGACTGGTGCTACTGCTGGTAGTGATGGCGAAGATGACTCGGGAGAATCTTCACCTGGAGAAGATGAAGATGATGAAAGTGAGGCAGCAGAGACTGATGAATTTGATTCAGGGGAACTCTTTACTGATGAACAATTGGAAAGAAGGGGCAATACGTCCTCAACAGCTCGAAACATAGCTCCTCACAGCCTACAGTGGGCTGTACGGAACCCAAGAGACAGTACTTCACGTTCAGGAGGAACCTCGGGAGGTCCCACTGCCACTAGTTCATCAAGTACTACATCAGGTGGCTTAATATACATTGATCCTACATCTTTAAGGCATGGTCCGACATCCAGTTCAACAGTAACTCCATCATCTCATGAACCAGTTAGTTTAGCCACAACAAACAACACTTTGGCTAGAGCCTTCACAATAGTTGTTAGACAAATGAGTTCCCTACTAAGCCTAGCATGTGATGTAGTAAGGGATGGAGGTTTGAACACAAGGTCAAGTGGTGGTGGTGGTGGCATTCCCAGCAGCAGTGGCAACAATAGCACAACAAGCCAGATATGCCTCACTCCTACAATCATTGCCGCTCTATTAAAGCAAGTTGATGCTCGGCTTCAACCCACGTGGGACTGGCTATTAAGTCTCATGGATTCAACCGAGTCTCAACTAAGGTATGGATATGTATTCAAAGTTCATTGTTTTAACTTGTGCCATATTGAAAAGTCAGTATATGTAAACTTTCTCCCTCTCAGGGAACTTACCCATGTAGTCTAACACTGTATAGCACTTTTTTACAAAATTCTTTTTTATTTATATATATGTACTCACATATACATGACATATAACAATGCCTTCATCGGCAGTCTGTCATGTAGTATTGAGTATAATTTGTTGTATATAGTTTGTCCTCTGTGATCCTAATACTGAATGAACTGTATCTGGATGTTACTTTGCAGGGCATGTAATAGGGTGTGAACAGGGAGGGAGGATAGTACAGTACTTCTAGTGTTATCATAACTCCCACAGCTCATTAAATTAACAAACATTCTAGTGTCATTAATGTTGGAGTCAGAAGTAAGATGTACTGTTGTTTATTACATCTCACCTCCGAGTACTAATTTAACCACTCAAATGACACCTTGAAAGTGAAGCAGTTGCCAATTCTTCCTGGGTTAGTCCTTAAAACTTGCTGGATTAAGCTTAATGTTAAGTTGTTATTCTTTCTGGGCAGAATAGCCTCCTGCAGTGAGAAAAAAAAAAAAAATATATATATATATATATATATAGGAGTGGCTGGCCCTATATGCCCATGCTACTGAAGCAAATCCCAGGAAGATGGGACCAGGGAGTCTTGGGGCCCGGGAGTTTGAGGGGTAGGTCTTTATCCCACATCCAGTGGTGTGGGCCCAAATCCACTTTGCTACAAGTGGGGTCACACTTTCCATGAGACCAGTCCTGAAGGGACCATAAAGGTGGAGGCAGATTAGACTGCTTCATACAAGGTGATAATGAACCCCTGTGTGCTGGCAGTCCACACAGCAGGGGGGAGGGTGGGGGAAGAGCCTCCGGTTGCAGTACACCTCATATGGATTTTAAATCCACGAGGGCAGATCTCATCAAATCCACTAGAAAATGACCAGATCCTATAACAATCTTTATTCTAGCCCTGTGGGGGATGGCTAGTATTCAGAGAATACTGTACTATACTCATTCTATCTCGTACTGACCCACAAGGCTGTGGCTCCTTCCGAGTACACTGTTGCCATATCTAATTAACGGTACCCTATGACAACTCCAAAGAGAATGGGAACAAAATAGTTCTCTTTATATTTGTATGTATGTGACCTCAGTCACCTCACTCTCCACACCCCGGAAATTCCTGGATCGGAAGTAGTGGCAACGTCTTTTGATTGAAATGCCACATCACACATGAAATATCTTCTCTATTTTACGTACATAGCAATTGTTCGTATCATATACCATTAAATGAAAAATTCATTGTGTGTAGAAAATTTCATGTCAATATACTCTCGTTAGTGAACAGTTTCCTTTATGTGGTGAATGTTTTGATTCAAGATTTGGCAGCACCGCGGTCAACTCCTCACGGGTCAGTACAAAATAGAAAGACTATAGCCATCCCCCACAGAAGATACTGCATCATGAAAACACTGATATGCTGTACAAACATGTGGGCCACTGATGCCTTAATATAGGTTGAATGTGAGAGGAAGTAAGGATAAGTGCCTTGACAAATTGGAAAGGGCAAAACCCCACATGTTCTGTCGAGAGGCCAGGATAAGGATAGTAATGGACTTCCTTAAGATTAGTAACAGCCTTGGAAAGGCAATGGTCTAAGCTACTATATTCCAGCTGGGTGGAGCTGCTTGCCTCTTTATGATTTATCCCTAACTCTGTCTCAGTTGAAGATTGAGGGGAAATTATATTGATATTGACCATATTTATAATGGCATTTATTCCAGGTTTGGGAGAGAATTGAATCAGCTAATTGAGGGTAACAGTGGAAGTGGGAGTACAAGCACTTCCACACCCTCCTCAACCCTTCCCGCCACCCGACCCAGGGAGCGCACCGCAGGACGTGCAGGTGTACAGTTCATCCGAGATCCACTTACAGGACCCTTGTCCAGGTACCAGAGCGCGCGACGTGGCACCCGGGCCACCACCACTACAGCTGACCCACAAAATGCAAGAAGAGACACACTCTCCTATGTTGTGTCACTTCTTAGAGCCCATAAAAATGAACACTGTGATACATTACCTGACATTGATGTTGGCTCTCTTAAACACATAGGTGAGGTGCAGAGTTGTGTAACAGCTATTATGTTATTTTATTTCAGTAACTAATAATATCAGTAACATGTTCAGACTCATATATACTTGTGTATTACAGAAAAAGTTTTTCATTTTCGTAAGATTATGATATATTTGTACTTTTTCTACTGCAGCATATGTGTTTGACGCATTAATAAGTTATCTACGGTGCTGTGAAAGTGAAAGCAGTGCTCACATAGACTCAGGAGGGGCTGAATGCACTGGCTTCTCGTGGGAGCGAGATGAGAATGAAAATGAAGATGACATGGATGACCTACCCTCTATTACACCCTCTGCTGGAGACAGTGAATCGGCTGATGAAGACTCCAACCTCTCCAATTCCCGTGGCAGGAAACATACTTTCTTCCAGGTTAGTCAGCTTTTGACTTATTTGATAATGGTAACAAACCACAGTGGTGTCGACAGGTAATGTGTTGTAAACATAATAGAGCAATATTAGGTTGACTGGAATATTTTTAATTGTTTTGTAGCATGTGAAATATAGTGTTTTAGGTAGCTGCAAACTATCATCAGTATCAGTTTGTCATACATTTTGAGTGAAACCTTGATATAATACTGGAACTGTACATTACCTGTTTTATACTTACTATGTCAAGTTATGCTTCTTTTTCAAAGTTTTCTAATCACTTTTCAAATATTTCATTGTGCAGAGATCCCAGTCAACATTATGCTTGGGGTCAGTAGGTGCAGATGTGTTCAGCAGCAGTTTACAGGAGGCCCTGCCACTTGCTGATAAACCTCACCTTCTACAACCAAATGCCCGCAGAGAAGAACTGTTTGGCATCCCGCGGGCACACTTTCACAATCCAGGTGAATACCAGTTTATAAGTTCTTCTAGTTAAAGATGCTTTAATATGTAGAACAGGTAACATGCTACAGTTATTAGATTACTTATATAGTTTTTGGTTACTTGCTTTTCTGCCTATAAGATATTTTATATTGGTCAGCTTTGAGTAAATTTATTATACCTGTACTGCCACTGCACATCCATTCAAGTACAGTTGCTCGCAGATGACTCGAGGCCACCTCGGCCACCAACATGCTGATGTTGTGTCTTATAACATAGGCAGTATGACCTGGACCGAAATTCAGTTGTCTGCTAGGGCGAAACAGACCCAATGAAAAGTTGTCGCTATGCAGATTTAACTGTTTTAGAAACTATATCAAGCATGTTGGTGGATGAGGTGGCCTCGAATCATCTGCACGCAACTGTACATAGCTAATTTTAAGTTTCTGCTGCTTCTGTGTTTTTAGTTGATGTAGAATGTGAGTATTGGGCATAGACTTGTCTTTCAGCTGCTCCCCTTAGAGATTGCCTTCTTCTCCTCCTGCTTGGCAGTTCCATCCTTAGCATTCACTTACCTACATATCCGTCATCTCTCCTTTGCACATACCACTAACATCTCAATTTGCCTCCCTCACTTTGTCTAAGCCATATTACCTACAGTGATATATGGTACTAGTTCCTAATCATGTCATTCTTTGTCACTCTCAATGAATATTGCACCATCTTTAATTTCACATACTACTGATAGGTCTTTCTATTACCTAGTGTTCATATGCAGAAACTAAAAGGGTGTTTCATTCATTTTCTTTTAGCCATATACTTCTCTTCACTCTAATTATGTATGCAGAAAATATAAATACAGTGTATATATATATAATTTTTTTTTGTCTTTTCAGGTAATGGCACAAGATCTCCATTGGATACTCCCCTCTATCGTTTGGGAGTCTTAGAAAATTTACATATGGTTGGCCCATACCCCCCCACTCCACAGCAATCATATGCTCATATGTTGGGGTCTGCCACACGCACAGTAGATCAACAGCCAACTGATTTGTCTGTTTACTCAAGTGGCCACATGCGAGAAATCAAGGTACTGTTCATTTGTTCAAGACACATAATTTATTTAAATATTGGGGGCTTGTCATTGGATATTGCTTGTCACAAATTACTTGAGACATGTAATAGTAAAACTATTCTAAACATCAACAAAAATTTGCATGGGTACATTGAAAGACGTTCAATCTAATTCAGTATTACTTTCCATTTACATTGATAGAAAGGACATTTGCCTATACAGTACACTGCATTATATAATGATTAGTATTGTATCATAAAAAAAGGAAGCTTCAGAATAGAAATGCAATCATGGCACTCCACAAGGATAATGTAAATCCTTTTGCCTACAGAATACTTAATCCATTATTTATATGAAACAAATTTAACCTAGGGAATCTAATAACTTTTAGCAACTAGATAGCCTTGAGAAAGAAATTTTGAGGGTACTACTATTTTTTTCTCCTTTTTTATACAGGATGAAGATATGAGTGAGGATAGTGGAGAGACATCTCAGGAAAGGGCACCTATTATAGTGTCACCCAGACGTAGTGGGAGCAGCCTAAGTGAGGGCATGAGTGACCATGGTAGCAATGTTGGTACACCTTACAACTCTGATTCCACCGCCCCAGCTCGAGCCAGTGTCAAGAGTGTAATTGTAAGGGTTGGCTCATCACCTGTGGCTACTTCATTTAAAGCAGAGGTATATTCAGTGCATTGAGGAAAGTTGTTCATAATTGTCAAAAAAAGTGTGCAATATCATAGTTTATACACTTTATGCTACCTTTAGTTAGCCCCTAAAGGCCGAAGGCAGCCGATCAACAGACATTGTCCTCGTGGCCCAGCAGCCAATGACTGACGATCATAGGGAGGCTATAATAAATTGCATGGGCTATATCTAGCCACTTCTTTGGTAACACTGGTTAGGTTTGGGCTTTTAATAACAACTTCACAGGTTAGGTTTAGGATTTTGCCTTATACCTCTATGTAATCTAAGTTCATTATATTCATGTACAATTCAGGTGAGTATAATACAGTTGACTCTCGAATAACGCGATAGTAACGTTCCTGGAGATGTCGAGTTATTTAAACTTAATTTCCCCATAAGAAATAATGGTAATAGTGGGGGTTGTGTTCCTGGACAATGCAAAAGTTTACCTTTTTTGGGGATTTTGTTACTCTAATGTATGAATAGTTGAGTTAAAATATAGAATGGGTGGCGAAAATAAGTAAAGCAAAGCCGAGGAGTTCTTATACAATACGAGCGAAATCAAGGTCAAGGGAATATAGGCCTAGCGTGCCTTGTCACCTTATGTGTGACTTGCTCGTTTTTAGTAATATTATGCAATGATTATTTCTTGACTGTTATGTTTTATCTATATGTGTATTCATATTCATTGCTGAACATATGATTGGGTGGCCATGAACAAACCACCCGATTATCCACCCACAATTCATCCCTCTCTCCAACTCGTATCTTTTTCATCCTTACTCTTCTCAGTTTCATCCTTCCACCTCAGTGGCAACTCTTTAGTATTTTTCTCAAGACAACTGAATTTCAAGTTGATAAATGGTGGTGGGGTATAAGACATATCAGGCAAAAGTACAACAATATTGCTACTGTTTTGTAATTAGTATTGGCCTGGATTCCTGTTTCTTACCCAGACCTTGGTTGCTGATTGCTTTTTTTCCTATCATTTATATTTGGAGCACCTGGTCAAACAACAGCTGCATGTTTCCCCTGCGGTAGGGGGCTACAATGACCTCCCCGGTATCCCTGCTTGTTGTAAAAGGCTACTAAAAGAGGCTTTCATTTCTCCAACTGCCCTTTTTTCATCCGTTACCTTTTGTGATTACTGTCCCACCTCTCATTGACCTTCTTCCTTGGGCGCCATATGATCTCTCACTGTTGTGGCGCCTAATATCAATAAAAGTTTGCCTGTTTCCCTGAAAAATTATTAAATGCAGTTACATTATCATTCTTATCTATTTCCCCAAAATGTAATCCCATCCAAAATAGGGAGAACATCATTCAGTTATGCTGTACTTATGTAAGGATTTTGTTTTTACAGGGACCTGTATCCACCTTATCGTCCAACTTGGGTTCCTCTGGCACAGCAGCAACCTACACCACCTCAGGACCCATGGCAGGGCGTGGAGCAGCAGACCTGCTAGTTGTTCCCCTAGATGGACGCAGCAGCCGTGCCACAGAGGTTGGCCTCCACGCTCCACATGATGTCTCTGCCAATGTCACTATTGACACTACCCATGATCAAATGAAGTGAGTGATTCCTAATGATTTTTTGGAATATGTTGAAAGAAATTTGTCTTTGACTCTATTTCTTCCTCTTTGTGTTTTTCTGGCAAAAAAAAGTACTCTTTACAGAAAAGTGCAAGTGAATGTAAGTATTTTTAATTTGTAATGTCTCTTGTATATTTTCAAATTACCCTCATTTTGTATTTATCCTTCCCTGTGCACCTTTATCACCGATTTGCATTATATCTGTTGTTCTCTTTCCTAAAGTCTATCAATATTGGTAGTGTTAAGGGATCACTCCTAACACCAATTCTCTTCTTTTTATCAGTGATCTTGTAGTACTTTTTCTCATATCCATGGCTCCTTGTACCGATCTCTTTTGTGAGGGGGAGCCAAAAGGTTTGTGGGTTTGAAAGGGGAGTGAATGTGAGTATGACCCATTTCCTTCAATATTTCTATCCTTTTTGTAATCTTATTAAATTTTTCCACACTTGGCTTTGAGGTGTTATGTAACCAACTTCTTATATGTCCCAACAATGTGGATTGTGGTGTATGGTCTGTTATATCCCAAAACATATACTACTGAATATTATATTGCATAGTAATAATATGTTATTCCTTTCCAGACCAGCATTGCTAAGAAATGGAGTGACCCAAGACTTACTTTTAGGCCGATGGAGATTAACACTGGAACTATTTGGCCAAGTATTTATTGATGATGTGGGTGCAGAACCTGGCTCTATTATTGCTCAGCTTGGTGGTTTTCCTGTAAAGGAAGCCAAATTCAGAAGAGAAATGGAGAAGCTTCGTAACTTTCAACAGCGGGACTTGAATCTTACAAAGGTTAGCTTCTAAATGTGTATCTTATGGTTGTTGTTGTTGATGATGTTCGGGCAGAATGGCCTCCTGCCCCACAGACCCCCCGGTACGCTCTGGTCGCAGTAAAAAAAAAGAAAAAAAAAAAGGAGGGGCTGGTCCTATATGCCCGGGCTACCTAAGCAAATGCCAAGAAGATGGAACCAGAGCTTACTGGACCAGGGAGTCTGGGGGCCTCCGACTGCCATGGAGATTAGGGGAAGGTCTTTTATCCCACAGCCAGTGCATAGCAAGTATACGTTCCATGAGATAAGCCTTGAAGGGTCCATAAAAGGGGAGGGAGTTTTATATATATAAAAACAGTACACCTCTTGTGGATTTTTTATGCATGTTGGCAAATTTTCTTAAATCCACTAGAAAGTTACCAGATCCTACAACAATCTTAATTTTAACCCAGTGGGGGATAGCTAGTATTCAGAGAATAAAGTCAGCCCCTCTGGGCAAATATATCTTATGGTAATGATTGTTCATTGGTGAATTGATTTATTTGGAGTATATAGTGATATATTCCAAAGTGTCACCTGGGCTTCTGCTAACACTTGTACAAAGCATAATTCGTTTTACATAATTTCAGATTGACCGTGAGAGGGGTCAGCTTATAACTCAAACTTTCAAGGAGCTAAATACACAATACAACAATTATCATCGACGTGGTACACAGTCGTCTCCACCTTTGGCTGTAAACCGTGTCAAAGTCACATTCCGTGATGAGCCAGGGGAAGGGTCAGGAGTGGCCAGGTCCTTCTATACTGCAATTGCAGAAGCTCTCTTGTCCGGTGAAAAGCTGCCCAGTTTAGAGCCATGCCAAGTGAGTAGTACAAGATTGAATTAACTTTATCCCTTTATTCTTAGAAATGTAATTGTAGCAAATGTACATAAGCACCCTAGGAGTCCATCATCTGTTGTTGTAATTCCATGAGCTGTCTGACCAACCATCCTTAACCCTTAGGAGCTGCAGTTCCCCTACCGCTACTTTCACCTGAACTGCAATTACAGGGTGATTTTAAAAGTTTTGTTTAGGTAATTTCTGTTATTATAGATTTGTAGAGCTTGATTTTACACACCAGAATCTTCAATCGAAAGTTTCGTAAGTCGACTGGTTTGAGTAGGGGAGTGCGTCAAAGTCTGAGAAAAAAAAAAAAGTTACCCCTCAAAAAACTAGGAAAACGTGAGATAGCGTAATTTATTACGCTAAAATATGACGAAATGATAGTTTCCAAAGTATATATATATAATAGCATACTGCAGGCTTACTCTGTACACATATAGTTATATAGTAACGTTATGTACATATAACATGTGCGTATATGTGTGTGTATTGGCCAGTACACATATCAACGAGGTGTGATATGACTTAGATAAGCTACCCATATATCCCATCAAAGCATGGGAACTCGGGGAGGGAGTAGGAAGGATAGGAGAGGAGGCGGAGTCAGTGTGGGGGAGTAGAGAGGGGTGTTGGTGGGTGGTATGGTAGGCTTCAAAGAGGCTGCCTCCCCCCCCACCCCCCACCCACAGAGGCAGAACGCAGTATTTATAGAGTCAGTCCACACTAGTAAGCCCAAAACTAACCAGTGTTACCAATGAAGTGGCTAGATATAGCCCAAGGAGTTTTTTTTTTTTTACAATGTTTATATTACGTCAATCGGCTTCAAGGCCTAGATTCGTGGTGACGTGATATTAAGTCAATAGGCTCTTAAGGGTTAAGCCCTTGAGGAAACCCATGGCCTGGACTAGGTTTTTTCCATAGATCATCATCAATACCCCATTTCCCTTTTTTCAAGGGCGTGTTATGTGGAGTGTAGTCTTTCATAATGTATTTTCATAATGAATGAGGATTGTATGTATATATGTGTGCTCCACAAAAATTAGTTGAAACATGCTGACACCTGAGGCATGTCACAGTATCATAGAACTTATGTATCTAGCAAATTTATTAACAATAACTTAGCATGGTCTGGCTTTCCCTATATCATAAGAAATAGAGCTAGATGCTGAGAAACACACGGATATCTGAGGTATTATTAACCCCTAAAGTCCTATTATCCGTCGAATTTAGGCCTTGAAGCCGATGGTCTGTTTAAATGAACAGCCCATAAATAACTGCATGGGCTACATATAGAAATAGCAGTAGTGCCAAAGGGAAACTGTAACCTTGGACTATTGTAATTGATCGTGATTGGCTGACTTCCCCCCCCCCCTATGGTGTAGGTGGGTGTGGCCAAAGTACATCCACACCCACATTGTGTTATCTGCAGCCAATGAAATCACTCGTGGGCTGTCATACACTCTCTCTCCTTGCCTCCCCTAGCCTCTCTCTGCCTCCCATAGCTCTTATTAGGCAATGGACATTAGTATAACACACTTTCAAGCACTCCATACATTGTGCATGCATGCGTTAGCGTATCACAGGTATGCACAGTTGTATGCAAAAATGACTTGTATGTTGCCTTTTTTGTTTATTTCAGTGCAGTTTTACATACACAAACACGCAAGCACACATCGAGGTACACATACTCATGTATCTACGCATTATAAACATGTGTAACACATGCGTATACATTCGTATGTTATTTGGAGGGGTAACTGTCATATTATTTTCCGACTTTGATATGCTACTGTACTCTAACCAGTGGAGATAGAATACTTTTGTTTGCATATTCTCTACAAATGTGTAAGATTTTTTTTTACAAAATCGAAACTTTAAAAATCACCCTGTTTGCGGTTGAGGGGCTAGTACCGTAATATTAATTGCGGTTCGTATGGGTTAACAGTAATATAATATTAACACTGGATATTAGGCAAAAATAAAGTAAATCATCACCACCAGTAATTGAAGTAGAAGAGTATGTCTTAAGAATGACATCCAGTTATTCCTTGAAATACCGGTAACGAAAGAACAGCTGGCAGTGATGATATTTGCTATGGATTGTAAAGGTGTGTACCTCAAGGCTCAATCAAGGGAATCCATGGTGATGAACACCCTGAGGCTACTGAAGAGTACTTTCAATTGTATGCCTCCAGATAATAACTTGTACTCTTTGCCAGATTAAATTGTATGAAGTAATATTGTAATTACAAGAAGTGAGTATTTACTATACTGTATTTCTTTTATACTGTTAACCAGGTTGGGTTGTCAGTTGTGAGATACAGCTTATATGGTCAGTATAAGGGACGTGACCGTGACCGTCGCCAAGGAGCCTCCTCTTCTCGCTCACAACAAAGGAGAGAATCCAGGAAAACTCTCTCTGTGGATGCACGGCCTTTCTACATGACTGGGGAGGGGACCAGTAATGAACATCTTCCTTCCAACATGTTGCAGCTTGGGGAGGCTCTCTTCCCAAAGGTCCAGAGTCTTAGACCGGTCAGTTGTGAGCCTTATTATTTCTTAGCAGAGTTTATCTGTGTAGTGAGGCTTTATACAATATTTTATTTAATTCAAAGATTGGTTTAGCAAGTACAGTATTTTCATATCAGTCAGCTATCTAAATGATAAATTTTTAGTTTTATGGAAGAAGTTCAACATTTTGAACCATTTGCACTCTTTATTAAATGTGTGCATGAGAAATATCATATCCTTATTGATTTACAGAGGTTTTCTGTTTGCAGTCATTAGCTAGTAAGATCACAGGAATGTTGCTCGAGCTGACCCATGCCCAGCTTCTGCTACTGTCAGCCAGTGAAGATGCTCTCCGCCAGAAGGTGGATGAGGCTGTGGACTTGATACTTGCCCAAGGCAGAGACCACACCCCAGAGTATTCACCCTCACATCAAGGTAATATTTGTTTTTCCCAAAATATCTTCTTTTAACAGCTTGTCACCCTTCTACTCAAGCAATAGTTTGAGTGGGCTGACATGCTTAATGGTGCAAATCTTTAAGTCTTAGAGAATGATGATGTATTGTAAGTAGATTTGATTCCCCGACATTTGGATTACTGATCTGGTAAATATGGTTACCACTCAGTTGTCTTCCCCATTATGTTTAGTCTTAATTGTATTGGTTTATTTTAAAACAAAGGATGAGAAGTAAACCAGCAAGATGAATTAAGAACAATAGTGCATACGTAGGTGTGATAGATTTTAAACTGTTTTGCATGCTATACAGGACTCATTAACTTTGAATATAACAGAATCCTCTTATATATAGACACAGATGAAGGTGGAGATGAACCAGAGGATGCCAGCGCCCCCTTGTTTTATCAACCAGGCAAGAGAGGATTTTATGCACCACGTCAGAGTCGACCTACTCTCGAAAGGATAAATGCATTTCGCAATGTTGGCAGGTAAAGCTTTGCATCTCCTTAATGGTGTTCTTGTGTGACAAATATACAGTGTTATATGTGAAAGAATCCTGAATGCATTAGTAACAATCCATTAATATGTAACTTCATATCCTCCTCCATTACCAGGCTCCTAGGACTGTGCTTACTACAAAATGAGTTGTGTCCAATATACCTAAGTCGCCACGTTCTGAAATACGTCCTCGGGCGACCAATTCGCTTCCATGATCTGGCATTCTTCGACCCAGTCATGTATGAAAGTTTACGGAAGTTAGTGCTTGATGCTGAGAATAAAGATACTGGAACAGATGTCTTCAAAGCTCTTGATCTGAATTTCAGGTAAGTACTGTATATATTTTAACTTAAGAACATGACAATATAGAAAAAAACTGCAGATGGCCTGTTAGCCCAGTTCTTAGCAGCAAATGTTGTCTTGTGTAGACCACTTTTTTTTTTAGTTAATAATTGGGGAACTAAATAACTAAATTTATATACAATTTAGTAGTACACAAGGTAAAAAGAAGTGTTGTGCACTTTTCATGCAAACCATTCTGATACCTCTGCCAATTGTTGGTGGAAACAGCCAGGACAACTTGAGTCAGTGTTCGTTTTGGATATCGTCGTTCCTCAACTGCACGATACTTACCTTACCTTGTGTACAGTCGGTGGCGAAAGTCTTGTCACCACATCTGCCAAGTCATCCAGTACAGTATGGCTCGTAAAGTGAAGAACCAGGGAATTTGTTCGATTATTAGTGTTGATATTAATAATCAAGAAGAGTTAGTTAGGCAATAGGACTTTTGCCGCCGACTGTACATACTATGTACCAAAGGATATTGAAATTTAGAGAATCGCAGAAAAATTGAAGAAAGTTGTAGGAAGTAAAACAGAACAAAAACTGCTGTAAAATTATTGGTTGACAGAAAATAAGCAGTGTATATCTTGAAATCAGTTTACTTCAAGCACTAAGACATTGAAAAAATTACACTGAATGCATATGGGTTGCAAGTTTTAATGCATTTTAAAATTTATGACCTTTTATTTACAGTATCGACTTGATCCCAGAGGAGGGTGGGACAAATGTGGAATTAATTAGTGGAGGACGAACTGTAGAGGTAACGACAGGCAATGTATATGACTACGTTCGGAAGTATGCTGAGTACCGAATGGTCAAGTCACAGGAAAAGGCCTTACAGGTAAATTGCAGTTTTTCTTTTGAGTTGCAGTTCTTTTGTACCCAATACAACTATAAAAAGAGTTTGTCAGCTGAATCTAAATCAATTGATTTAGTGGTAATATATCTGTTTAAAAAATACAGTATATTTATAAAACCACTTCCAATTGTAGGATCGGCACCAAACTTGCCTTGTAACCCCAGTACCCTGTCTCCTACCAACCCCTAAACTCCCATCTCAATCTACCCAAGGAAATCGAAAGTGTGTGTGCACACATTGTTATAAATTAGCAGCAATGGAACCGAAAGTGCATGTGCGCTCATTGTTATAAAATGGCAGTACTATTCCAGTCTCAGGATATATACCATATATAATATTTTTTGTTTCTTAATGAGTTTCAGTCCATGTTTATATGAAGGAAACTGAAGGTGGTGGTGTTTGAGAGAGTAGAAACTGAAGTGATTGACTTGGCTACACCTTACAGAGTGGGAGTACCAACTGGGACTAAATGTGAGATAACTCTAGGGGGTGAAAGGATGGTGGAAGTGAAGGAGTTTAAGTACTTGGGAACAGTTCTGTGTAAACATGGAAGTATGGAAGGAGAAATTAGGGAGAGAGCAGTGAGCGGTAGACAGGTCATAAGATCACTGGGGAGGATTATGAAGGGTAGAAGTGTGAGTATGGAAGCGAAAAGGGGACTAAGAAATTTTATAATCCTGCCAACAATGACATATGCATCAGAGACATAGAATAGGTGCAGTGGATATGAGTTACTTGAGAGGAGTATGTGTATTTACTAGGTGGGATGGAGGAGTAATGAGTGTGTGTATGAGAGATGTGGTATGAGTGAGAAGGCAATTGGTATCGAGTGTTGGGTGGTTGAGAGAGTGAAGCGTAATACATTGAGGTGTTTTGGACATGTAGAGAGAATGCAAGGTGAGGAGTTTGTATGGAAGTGAAGTTGTGGGACCTGGTGTGAGAGGCAGACCTCCGGTTAGATGGCAGAACAGAGTGGAAGAGTATGTAAAGGAGAGAAATGTGAGGGGCAGAGTAGGGTTTTGACCAAGTAAAGAGGGAGTGTTGGAACAGGGAGAACTGGAGACACTTCTGCCGTGACCATCCCCTTGGGGGGAGTTCCCGGGGGGTATGAGGCGTCAGAGCTATAGATAGATAATAAATCTGTAAATAATCAGTATCATTTTTCTCACCCTTACCAGAATATCAGAGATGGAGTTTTTGATGTCATTCGAGGTGGGTCTTTAGACTCCTTGACCGCTGAGGACTTACGTTTGCTGCTGAATGGAGTTGGAGATATCAATGTTGCTACTCTCATATCATATACATCTTTCAATGATGAGAGTGGTGAAACAAATGATCGCCTCAACAAATTCAAGCGTTGGCTCTGGTCCATTGTTGAGAAGATGACCAATCAAGAAAAACAGGATCTGGTATGTTGAGTTACCCAGGAAGGGTTAATTATGTGCATCATGTTATAACATAAATCAAGTTGTATTAACATAAAAAAATACAACTAGTGTTGCTTAAAAGTTTGTGGTATCCATAGTTTAATTGTATTGTTAGTATGATTATTAATATAAAGATTTCTTTCATATCTAATAATTATTGTACAATATTTTCCTTGATATAGGTTTACTTCTGGACGGGTTCTCCTGCTTTGCCTGCCTCTGAGGAAGGGTTCCAGCCAATGCCATCAGTCACTATTCGGCCTGCTGATGACTCTCACCTCCCCACCGCCAACACCTGCATAAGTCGTCTTTATATCCCATTATACTCAACACGAGCAATATTAAGATCCAAACTTCTCCTTGCCATTAAAACAAAAAATTTTGGCTTTGTCTGAATGAAGTTTTTGGCTTAATGAAAAATCTTCATTGTTTGTTAAGTTGATGTATACCATTAGTAACTAGTACAGTTATGTGGATTAGACTCAAACACTACACAGTGAAAGTCGGAAGACTAAGTAGCACAGGCAGGGATAAACTTAGTACCTAATGGTTTTCAACCTGTTTGAAAGTAGTTAACAAGCCAAAATAGAGCCACAGGTATATTACCTGGAAGAGTACATACAATAAATATAACAGAGTTGTGGTTATCATTATAAAAGCGGAAGACTACGGTATATTTTATTTGTACTGCTGTGGTTTTTCAGGTTATTGCTATATTCACAGAAAAGAGATATAGCTTTAGTCATTCCATTATTTCATGGATGCAGACAAATATTTATATTTCTTATTTCATTATTTATTAACCCCATAACTGTCTATCGGACTTTTATGTGTGTTTTTTTCTGGAAAATTATGATGCAGCTGTCATGTACAGTATTTCTCTAATTAAAGCTGTTAAATTTATCATACATTTTAGTTGGTCTTTTGTCATTGGTGAATTAAAGACTAGTCTAATGATCAATATCTTACAGTACCCACTCATTAAATGTTGGGTATATCCATACTTATAATTTGGACATCTAGGCAGAAAACATGTATTGCTTTGGCTGCTATCTTGTATTTATTTATAATTTAATGTATTTTTTTCTTTGTTATTATTTTCAAGAGCATTTAAATGAAGCAGTTTAATGTATCTCGTTGTTCAGGTAATATGTTGAATGCAAAATGTGCACAAATGTTGAATGTTTTATTTTTCATGTTTTGAAAAACTTTACTATTGGGTTATTGGTTGCCAAGATATCCTAAGAAAGATGGATGTGTGTTTTGCCAATATTGTATTATTTTTGGACATTATTACATTATTATAATATCTTGATATTAGAATTGGTAATAAAAAAAAATATGGAGTGAATTACATTGCTCTTATTACAAATAAGCATTTTGAAAAGTCAATGAATATTTAATGCTAATGTAAGTTTTTGTAATGGATTATAAAGCAGTTGGAGGTGAAGAGTGATTTCTTCATATACTGTGTATTAATATGAAATGGAATAAAGAAAACACAAATTTACATTATCAGATACAGTATTTATTTCAATCTTTAAAAAATATGTCTAGGTCTTGTAAAAATGTTGATCCCAGGTTTTGCAATGGTGAACTTGAATGGAATACATGTACTATTAAAAAGTACCTATACACAGACAGGTAGCCAGTTAAGTTACTCGTACCTTAACCCCCATCGACCACTCTGGTAGCAAGGGTTGTGCAGGGCTCCAAGAACTCTAGGCAATTTCCAGGCATATGTTGAAATCGGTCTTCTATTGGGTCCTGAGCAATTTTGGAGTACCCGGCAGCGAGCATTCATATCTTTTGGCATGTTCAGCTGCTGCCTCGGGTCATATCATGCCCGGTTCCGATCCTGCTCCTGACTATTTCCCTCCCATCACTGCCCTAGGCCAGAAAGATGCTGTAGGATGAGGAAGAAAACAGGAGGGACAGCAAGCACAAAGGAAATTGAAGGAAAGGAGGAACACTGAAAGAACTCAAATGGAGTGGAATAAAAGAGCATGCTTTGGTTAGACATTGAAAGTGGAGTGGTTGAATGGGTAAAAAGGAGTACTTTGAGGAAGTACAGATTTGTCTAGAGAATGTATGATGATAGAATGCCGAGAAGGACCCTTGTAGACAGGAGTCTGGTGAGTGCAGTGGCTAGTAGTTGAAGACAATCTACTCTTGTGGTATGGGAGAATTCTTTTATAAAGGGAAGTAGCACCAAGCCCGTAGAGATTTTTTGGCACGAGAGCAAATTTGGAGGTGGTAAAGGGAAAGTAGATGGTCAAACAATGTATTAATGGGGTAAAAGGCATATTCAGGAAGTATAGGAGGGAAAACATAGGGTATTCACTGAGGAGGTTTATCAAAGTGGGTGGTTGGAGTAGGAAATAAAATTTGTATAAATACAGTATCAAAGTTTACAAGCACCTGTAGGGGGATATTGCCTGCAAGGATGTGGGCATTACTTCTTTTTTTCTTTCAATCCGTTTTGGCTCTTTAACCGTCTGGTTTATGAGGGTTTCCCATTTAAGAAAGTCCAATTAAGCGGGTCTTACTATATACAGTATAGGTACAGTTTGGTACTGCATTCCTTTTTATATAGACTAGGGAATTAATGTTGTATGGCCTTGAAGTTTTAGAGATGGCCGACTGGAACAAAGATCTTCCATTCCTATATTAGTCTGCCTTGCATGGATTCGTCACTTGGTCCTGCAAATAAATTAAATGCATTGGTGTACAGTATTGTACACTAAAACCAAGAGCAGAGTTATAGAGTACTGGAGAAGTTTTCTATATTTTTTATGCAGGTTAATCTATCTCCTGCTCTGGCACCTTGCTCCCTCTAGGAACTCCCCTCCTAAGAAGGTGGCTGCAGCAGAAGAGTTAATTTTCCCTGTTCCATCACTTCCTCACTGATTCAAGCCCTCCCCTTCCACTCGTGTTTCTCTCTTCCACCCTGACACTCATTTGAAAGGTGGTCTGCCTCACACCAGGACCCATAACATGCGATGTCACCATGGTTGCTTTTTGTGTACTTGGATGGAGTGATGACAGAGCATATTTCCTAGCAGAGAGAGATATTGTGTGATCTATTTCATAATATATTCTGCAACCATGAGAGAATAGATCTTTACACAAGCTCTAGCTAACAACCCTATATATTTTACACCCTCAAATATCATCAGTCAAGAATAGGTGCTGTGGAAATGAGTTACTTGAGAGGTGCATGTGGACTGACAAGGTGGGATGGAGAAAGTAATGAGTGTGCATAAGAGATGTGGTATGAGTGAGAAGGCAATTGGTATTGAGTGTGGAGTGGTTGAGAGAGTGAAGCGTAATACTCTGAGGTAGTTTGGACATGTAGAGAGAATGCAAGGTGAGGAATTTGTAAAGAAGGTGTGTGGAAGTGAAGTTGTGGGCTGTGGTGTGAGAAGCAGACCACCAGTAAGATGGCAGAACAGAGTGGAAGAGTATGTGAAGGAGAGAAACATGAGGGGGAGGGGGGGGCTGGACCAAGTAAGGAGGGAGTGTTTGAACAGGGAAGACTGGAGACTTTTCTGCGGTGGCCACCCACTTTGGGGGAGTTCCCGGAGGGAGCGAGGCGTCAGAGCTATAGATAGATAGATAGATAGATCAAATATCAATTCAACAAGGTTGTATAAATTGATCGTATATTTTCTGACAGACTTCTTGTATCAGCGAGTGAAGGTGGCAGTGCAAGAGTTTGCATGGCTTTGTAAAGTGGATACAAACTTTACTGTTTGTGTGGATGATAGTGATGTACTGGATGTTTGAGCATGAAAACTGGATAATGTTTCCATTACCAGTTTATTGTCCCAAAAGACAGACAGTACAGTAGAGCTACTGCATAATGTGAAGCCACTTCAAACACAATTTTTTTATAAATTTGGAGGCCAATATATTATTTTGAACTTAATGGTGTTGTGTGGGTGGGTCCAGTGGAGCCAGAAGTGAGTTCCCTTCGTTCCTTTCAGGTAGTAAACATGTAATTTTTTTATTGTATTCATAAATACTTTTCCTGCATAACACTGCAACTCATTATACAATACTACAGTATGTCAAAAATACCACAAAGTTAAAATTGTGTAGGCTTAAGTACATACCTTGTGCTTTATATAAGAGAGAAAGACATCCCAAATAACAGTGATGAAGTTTATATACAATACTCTGTATTGTGTTGGGACAAAGTAAAAGTTGATGGTCTGTGTTGGTGGCCATATACACCAGTCAAACTACAAGAAAGAAGAACATAATTTAAGATAGGCTACATAAAATTAATGTTTTATTTACTTTTGTAAGACCCCTCATAATTTACTAAAGATGATGAAATTATAAACATATCTTCTGTTAACATGTGCTTTGGCACAAAATAATTTTGTGTAAGGGACACCTCATTAACTTAACACATTTTGCTTTATAATAATGTTACAGTAGATTTTGTAATATACTGCACCCACAGTATATTCATGGTGTATTTATGAATTGCAATTGAAACAATTTCGAGGATACCCATTGCTACCCAAAATATTTGTACTGTACCACCACATGGGGCCCCAACAGTGGACATTGAGCCGAGATGAAACAAACAATAGAGCGTTGGGGGATTACAATGCTCACAATTTCTGTAAAATATCTATGAACCAGTAGCATTGTGGAGCAAATACATGTGTTAAAAGAGGTATGATTGTGTTTTACAGTATAGTACTGCAATTTTGGGGCAAGTAACAATCTTGTGACATTCATTATAATTATACAATACATATATTTTTTCATTGAAAGTTACTCTTTTGTTGAGTGAATACATCACAAAGTGAAATAATAATACTGTATATGTAACCAATTCAGAAAAGTAGAAAAAGTAAGCATTACGTACTGCATATACTGCAGGGAATTTGTCCTTAAACTCAGTTAAAGCTCCTGCAACAGTTTTACCCTCCAACAGTCCTGCACCAAGGAAAAAAGTCAAAGCAAAGAATGGAGCTGCCAGCAACTGATCAGTCATTATCTTCTTGAATACCACTTTAGCAGTCTTTTGGGGGAAAACCTAAAAGAGATAAATTAGTTAATAACAACTCTACAGTACAGATGAAAAAAAACGTTGTACTGTATATCACTCGAAAGAAAGAATTTTATTATTTTGTATTTCTGTATATTCAAATGTAGTTCCTCATGCACAGGTGACAGTACCTACAAACATGTACAATTAAGAGACCCAAGCACTTACTTATCAAGATCAAAATATTTTACTTATAAACAGCAGTAATACAAACCTGCGAGACATTCTATCTATCTATAGCTCTGATGCCTCGTTCCCTCCGGGAACTCCCCCGAAGGGGGTGGCCACGGCAGAAAAGTCTCTAGTCTTCCCTGTTCAAACACTCCCTCCCTACTTAGTCAAGCCCTTCCCTCCCCCTCATGTTTCTCTCCTTTACATACTCTTCCACTCTGTTATGCCATCTTACTGGTGGTCTGCCTCTCACACCACGTCCCACAACTTCACTTCCATACACCTTCTTTACAAACTTCTCACCTTGCATTCTCTCTACATGTCCATTTGTGTTCCATTTTCCTCTATCTATCTGTCTCTATTTCTATCTATATCTTTATATCTACTGTATATCTATTTCTATCTATATCTTTCTATCTGTCTATTTCTATCTATATCTTATCTGTCTATCTATCTAAGCATAAGAGGCCAGCGGAACTATTCTGTACTGTTGCTATATATTTTGGTGCTTGATGAATTGTGCTTACAAGTGCCTCATACTGCATATAATATTACAATATAACATTATGTATTGCATTAAATATGTAAATACAATACAGTACTGTTCAATATTGAAACTGAAAGACATTTCCATTTATATTTCCAGTTACTGTGCTGTAGTATTTGAAAGGTTTTATAAGTGTACAACTTCACTATAAACATTGTTAAATATTCCTGCTGTTATATATGAACCTTACTTTGTCAAGCCACACATAGAAGACATGATGTGGTGGACCCTGACTGAGCCCTACAAGAAAGAAACGACCAGTCCTGCGCCAATTGTAGTTGGGATTTACACCACGTATATACTCTATTCTTTGCTGTATTATATCTCCCACAGCTAGGAGGCCTCCACTGCTGACTGTGTTCGTTATCCACAAATATTTACCAAACAGTTGAGACCACATGTGCCGACCTTTATTCATCATTATGCAACCGCACCTAAAAATAGAATATTTCGAGTATTACATTGGATCATACATATTCTTATCATTTTTGTCTAGTACTCAAGTAGGCAGGTTTTATTTATATCTTATCTTATCATGGTGCCTTATTAGCTACCAGTACAGTAAATATGTTTATTTCAACTTACTGCAGGAAAAATACATACCTTCCTGAATATTAATTGTATTTTTTTATGAAATTTCATATTTGTCAATATAAGTACTGTACAGTACTCTTTACTATATCTCATCTCACCCATTCCTAAAGCAACAAGTATAATCAGTACTGTATAATGTTCAAAACTTATCCACAATTAATAGACTTCATGTTTAAGTAAAGTGTCTATATATACTAAGTCTTAATTACAGTACAGTACTATGATGATGTAAATAAGGAAATTGCAGGAGTTTCCTCACCTGATATGCTATCCTATGTTACAATCAAGTCCAAGATTGGGCCATCTGAAGATGCCCAAGACACTCACCTACTGTAAATGAATAAATAAAATTGAAATGCAGTACAGTACTGTACTGTATACAGATACTAATATTTGCTGATTTTTTGGATAATACAGTAGTAAAATGAACACCACTTTCTTGTGTTGGCAAAGTGATGAAAATAAAGTACATGCAAAGTGGACCATAAATTTGCATGAAAAAACTATAAAAATATTTATCAATAAACAGGCGAATTGTTTTTCGTAAACACTAAATGGTCATTACAGAATTTACAGTAAATATCTACTATACTGCCGGTTGGTATTACGATGTTTTTACCTTCTTTACCCACTAATTTATAGCATTTTAAGACACTTTTCAACTATGGCATTTACTTCGGATTGATTGATTGATTGATGGATATTAGGCGCAGCAACATCGAGGTCCTATAGCGCCAGAAAAAATGGTGATAAAGAGGTGTGACAGCAAGCAGGAAGGAAATAAAAAGAAAAGAGGGACAGTTGAAGAACTGAAAGATGGGAACCATTTAGTCTGGTCTCTCACTAGCGACGTTCCTAGCTAGCTTTATAGTCACAGTAGCCAGATCTGGCAACACTGCTACAAAAATGGCAATAATCTAGATAAATACAAAATTTACAATAAACTAGATAAAATATAATACTATTATTACAGAAATATTGTATTTTTGGCTAGGCCCGCGCAGTGTTACCACATCCGGCTAGGTCCCGAAAATTTGCCCCAGTCACTTTATGATAGTTTACACCGATTATATCCCGGTAGTTTGCCCAGGTTAGGTCCCGGTAGTCTGCTATGGTCTAGGTTAGGATAGGTCAGGTTACATCAGACTAATTTCAGGCAAAATACTGGGACCTAACCAAATCTGGCAACATTGCTACAAAACGGTAATGCTTTCAATAAATACCCTCAGGATTTCTGTAAATTTAGCAAATACTGGGACCTAGCTGGATCGGGTAACAATGCTATGAATATAATAAATACCGAAAAGAACCACACACACACACAGTATTATCAAGGTCTAATAAGTACTTATTAAGTACTTATTAAGTACTTATTAGACCTTGAGTATTATAGGTAATGTGTTGTTTCGTATGATAATGGGCCTTGAGTCCCTTGACTGTCGGAAAAGGAAAGTCCAGTTTCGGCCATGACCTTCCTCAGGAGTTTGGGGCTGCTCGGCCAAACACCTTCTTGTTCTTGAGTCTTGACTCTTGTTGAGGAACCAGAGGAAGTGGAGTCGTTGAGGAGTCTCATCACTGAGCCCTGCGGACTTCAACAACAACAATAACAACCACCAGAGACACGAGGATTGTTAAGAAGGTTACGAGGACATTGAAAATATTAACACCGACTAATTATTATTTCTACTAAATCAGGCAAGTGGAATATCATCATCGAGAGTTTCACATTCACCATAATAGATTGCAACTAACATCCATCAAAATTAATATCGTAATGTCATATATATTTCTTTTATTTGTAAATTATTACATAACTGTACATAAGTATGATGGCGTAACAAGAAACTTTATAAGATTGCGTAATGGGCAGCCACTGGCCAGCTGATCACCTTAATCCTTATCCGAAACCTTGCACCAATTTTGGGAAACATGTATAAAGTCTGTAAACTATAGGTATTATTATATTCATTATATGACTATATAATGTGCTTCTTAATTTTTTAATAGTATGTAGAAAAAAATCTACTGATATAAACAAATTTATATGATAATTTTGTTAATATATTTTGGTGCCGTGTGAAAATACTATTAAAGACCTAGGCATCGGCACAGTGTAAATAACAATGTTGTCAAATATGGGGTAAATGTTCTAGACATTACCAATGGGGAAATTATATAAGGATTATTCAGGTAAATGGGGAAATTTCTACTAGACGAAATATCAAGAAGGTAAAAGTATGCGACCACCTTCATGAGTAAACAGAGAATATTTGAGGTAAATAGGGAAATTCTGATGTTTGAAGTTGGAGAAATTTCGTCATTCGTCAATGACGTCACGTAAACTTGGCAGTACTGGTAAACAAGGAAAGGGTAAGTGAACCATCTACCGGGTTTTGCTAAGTTTATCACTTATATTATAATTATTATCAGGAATTAGGGAAGGGTGTGGTCACTTTAATTCATACATTTTTTGTGCTATGAATATGAAGGATATGATATGAATATGAAGCCAATAATTAAGGTAATGTGAAGAGAAGGTAGGTGTACCGAGTTTGATTATGTTGTAACTCCTATGTAACATCACCCTAATGTTACTGTTGTTTCTTGTTTGCCAAATTGAAGATGAAATATACCTGTAAATTTGGTAATATTCAAGCGTTTGTCCATAATGTCGTGTCGACTCTAGATTTTCAGAATGTAATATTTAACATTAATAGTAAATATTGAAAGAAGTGTTGTTATCGCGTACTGTTTTTCTACCTTCATTACCCACTTATTTAGACCATTCTAAGACTATTTTGGGTATTTATTGAAATAATTACCGTTTTGTAGCAGGTGTGATGCCAGATCCGGCTAAGTCCCAGTATTTTTGGTAAATTACGCGCAACCGCTCTTCTAAAACTAGGTAATGATTTTAATACATAATAATGTCCTGTTCATGACCTTTTCAATGGTACAAATATAAATGGGGGGTCGAAACGTGAGTTATGCGTACCTTTATTATGGGAGGCTCTGGTCCTAATAGGAGTCGTCGCTCGGTGCTATCCGCCATGTTTGTTTACATTTCGGACTTAAAGAACATGAGCGGATGCGCTCTGTTCCAATTTTTTATATATATTTTTTCCTTGATCACTTTATATAGCTGTTTTATAGCATTTAGAGTCGTTTTTAGATTGGGGAAATCACTTGTTATGCCCAATCCCTTACCCAACAATCTTGGGGGAGGCGTTGGCAACCGGGGGTTTTGGGTGCGGGAAAAACGCGTAATCCGAGCCAACTTTTAAAAATTAACCTGACCTGACCTGACCTGACCTAACCTAACCTAGACTAGGGCAGACTACCGGGACCTAACCGGGGCAGACTACCGGGACCTAACCTTTACATTTGATAATGTACGGGAAGAAACATGGCTGGGCTTCTAAACAGTGATCTCATTAGCTAGTCATTTATATTTGTACCATTGAAAAGGTCATCAACAGGACATTATTATGTATTAAAATTATTATTGGTTTCATCACAATATAAAATTTCATGTATGCACCGTGCGCTCATGTTCTATAAGTCCGAAATGTAAACAAACATGGCGGATAGCACCGAGCGACGACTCCTATTAGGACCAGAGCCTCCCATAATAAAGGTACGCATAACTCACGTTTCGACCCCCCATTTATATTTGTACCATTGAAAAGGTCATAAACAGGACATTATTATGTATTAAAATCATTACCTAGTTTTAGAAGAGCGGTTGCTCGTATACAACCGTATTTTTGGTAAATATTGAATGAATTACTGTTATTGCATATAGTTTTTCTACCTTCATTACCCACTATGTTAATTTAGACCACTCTAAGACTATTTTCTTCTATGGCATTTCCTCCACAAATGCCCCATTTCCAAGATGGGGTAAATTCAAATGGGGCATTTTGAAATTAGCCTGACCTAACTTAACCTAGACCGCATCAGACTACCGGGACCTAACCTGGGTATACTACCGGGAAATAATCGTGATGAAAGTACAATAAATGACTGAGGCAAAATACTGGGACCCAGCCGGATCTGGCAACACTGCTACAAAATGGTAATTCTTTCAATAAATACCATATTTTGCCCCGGTCATTCTTGCCCAGGTTAGGTTCTGGTAGTCTGCTGTGGTCTAGGTTAGGTCAGGCAAATTTCAAAATGTCCCATTTAAATATTATCTTGGAAATGGGGCATTTGCAGAGGAAATGCCATTGAAGAATGCCATCTTAGAATGGTCTATAAAAGTGGGTAATGAAGGTAGAAACACTGTACGCAATAACAGTACCGGTAATTCTTAAAATATTTACCCTATTTTCTTCAAAACTATTCAAATGGGGCATTTTTAAATTAGCCTGACCTTACGTAGCCTAACCTAGACTACAGCAGACTACCGGGACCTAACCTGGGCAAACTACCGGGACCTAACCATGGTAAAGTACCAGGACCTAACCGGGGGAAAATACTAGCATGATCTGGCAACACTGCTACAAAATGGCAATATACTAGATAAATACTGTACAACCTAACTTGGTATTTTCAGTCTTAACCTACCAGTAGTGTTTCTCTGTGTTGAAACAACTATGTAGACTTAGCTTGGTGTCTCTATACTTCAACACAGGTGTACTGTATTTCATTAAATAATAATTTTGTTTCATGGCCCATAAACTATAATTTAATTGCATTTTTTATATATTCTTTTCAGTTATCAGTTGTGGAGTCTCAGCCATGTATTCAAGAAACACCTTGGGGGAACATAGAAGGTGGAATAACTTTAGTACCGGTATCATGAATAAAGGCTTTTCATGAAAATTGTCACAGCTTGAAAAACAGCTTATTATGCAGGAAAACAAATTAAAAAAGCATTGGATTTTGTAGTATACAGTACCAAAGTTCTGTGTAGTTTATTTATGACAGTATTGTTGATGTGCTAATACTGTAGTAGCACTTCTAAATTCTCAGTTGGAACTTAAAAGGTGTAGCAGTCATTATTTACACATCCAAGAGTTGATATACTCTGATTCGGTAACTATTATTTTGATGTTGAAAGTTGGTGAACATAATGGAGTCCATAGGTGTGACAAGTATGAATGGAAGTGGTACAGGTGACAGTGGAGGTTACATCCGCACCATTGAGTGGGATATGATGAACAAGTACAAGTTTTTCCCACTTTCCATGCTGAGTTCATTCTCTGTTCGCTGTGCACTTTATCCTTTCACTGTAATCAAGACACGAATTCAGATTCAGCGTCATTCTGAGATCTACAAGGGTACTTTTGATGCATTCTCCAAGATCTTCAAGTATGAAGGTAAATGTCTCTGCAAATTATACTGCAGCTCATAAAAATGATTATAAGGAAGTGCTGTATTTGAATACAGTACCTGTAATTTCAAACAGAGCAGCTGTACAGTACATATTTGATTGTGATTGCATTTTCATATATATATTTTTTACTATAATTTTAATATAATATTAACCGACACTAACCTAGTGTCTGTATAGGGAGTGACAATGCTGATGGCCCGTGTCCCTCCGGGAATGAGCGCTGCGTTGGCCTTGCCAGCCACCAGCGGCTCCCCGATGGGGGGAAGGACGGCTGCGGCTAGTGGCGGGGAGGGGTCTCCGGTCTGCCCTGTGGGGGGCAGGAAAGGGGATGAATGTTTGAGAATAGTTGCAATTAATGTGAATGGAATGGTGAATGAGGTGAAAAGGAGAGAGATTGTGGAGTGTGCGAGAAGGAGTGAAATAGATGTGTGTGGGGTGACTGAGACGCACATGAAAGGATGGGGGGTGGAAGAGTGTAAGGATGGAAGAAAGAGTAATTGGTGGGAAGGAATGGAAGGAGGTGTGGTATGGACAGGCATGAATAAAGAAAGTAAAGGGAGAGGGAAGGAAGGGTGTGCATTGTTGGTGTCTGGGAGGGTGTGGAAGGGAATGGACGGACATGGAAGGAAGGGTACAAGGATTGTATGGATGACGAGCAAGATTGGGATTGTAAGGTATGCATGGGTCTGCGCGTATGCACCAGTGAACGCGCAGACCAAGGTGGGAAAAATGAAAATGAAAGAGTTTTGGAGTGAATTGATTGACTGCCTGAGAAGTTTTGAGAGGGGGAGGAAGATAGTACTTGTGGGTGATATGAATGGGGGAATTAATGAGAATGGTGAGTGCCTGGTGGATGTGTGTGCCGAGGCGGGGTTGTTCCTCGCCAACACCTGCTTCGAGCACAGACTGATCCACAGGTACAATTGGAAGAGGAGAGATGAAAGAGGTGAGCAGATGAGTCTGATTGATTATGTAGCTGTTGATGAAAGGTTTAGGAAAGATGTGATGGATGCAAGAGTGGTAAGAGGCATGTTCCAGTGCTCTGACCATTATGCGGTGTTGGCAAGGATTAGGGTCCGGGCAAAGTGGGAGTATGGAAGGAAGGATAGAGGGGGGAATGAAAGGGAGGTAGCAAGTGGAAGATTGAATGATAGTGAGTATAGAGAGGTATATAAGAGGAGAGTGGGTGAGGTGCTTGAGGATGCAAGGTTGAATATAGGGGAGGGAGTGGGAGTGAATGAGATGTATGAAGTGTTTAAGGAAATAGTAATGAGAACAGTAGTAGAGGTAGTGGAGTATAAGAAGAAGAAGAGGGGCAAGAAAGGGAGTGCATGGTGGACCGAGGAGGTGAAGGATGCAATAGCGATGAAAAGGAAGGCATTTAGGAGAACGCTACAGAGGAAGTGAAAGAGAGGTGGAAGAGAGAATACAATGTTTGAGTGAGAGTAAAAGGAGAGTGGATGAGGAGTTTGGTAGGAAATTGAGTGAGAAGTTTAGGGAAAATAAGAAACTGTTCTGGAAGGACGTTAAAAGAGAAAGAGGAGAAGGAAAGTCTGGTAGTGTGAGAATGAAAAAAGAGGATGGAGTTACTGTGAGTGGAAGTTAGAGAAGTGTGGAAGAGGCATTTTGATCGTTTGATGAATGAAGGGACAGGAGGGGAGGCAGTGGTGACATGCATGGGGATGGAGGCAGGGGGTAGACGACAGGATGTACAGGGAGAATTAGGAAAGGAAGAGATTAGGAAAGCAATAGGAAAGTTGAAAATGGGAAAGGCACCGGGGGTAGATGGGATAACTGCTGAAATGTTAAAGTATAGGGGGGAGGTAGTGGTAGAGTGGATGTTGCGTATATGCACATTAGCATAGAGTCAGGGAGAGGTACCAGAGGATTGGAGGAGGGCTATAATTGTACCGTTGTATAAGGGGAAGGGGAGTAAGGAGGAATGTGGTAGTTATAGGGGAATAAGCCTTCTTAGTGTACCAGGGAAGGTGTATGGGAAGGTTCTAACTGAGAGACTGATGGAAGTGACAGGGAATAAAGTTAGTGAGGAGCAGGGAGGGTTCAGAAAGGGTAGAGGATGTGTGGACCAAATATTTGCACTAAAATCGATAGTGGAGAAATATACAGTATGGGGAAGGGTAAGAAGTTGTATGCTGCCTTCATGGACTTGGAGAAGGCATACGATAGGGTTGATAGGAGAGCTATGTCAGAGGTATTGAGAATGTATGGTGTTGGGGGATCTTTGCTGGAAGGCATTGAGGCTTTTTATGCAGATGCAAAAGCATGTGTGCGGGTAGAAGGTGATCTGAGTGAGAGTTTTAATATTAGTGTAGGGCTGAGACAGGGATGTGTTATGTCACCATGGTTATTCAATATATATATGGATGGTTGTATGAGAGAGATGAAAGCCAAAGTGAATGGTATGGGGGTGAAGTTGAGGCTGAATGAAGTGGCATGGAGAAAGTAATGAAAGTGTGTATACGAGATGTGGTATGAGTGAGAAGGCAATCGGTATTGAGTGTGGAGTGGTTGAGAGAGTGAAACGTAATACTTTGAGGTGGTTTGGACATGTAGAGAGAATGCAAGGTGAGGAATTTGTAAAGAAGGTGTATGGAAGTGAAGTTGTGGGACATGGTGTGAGAGGCAGACCACCAGTAAGATGGCAGAACAGAGTGGAAGAGTATGTAAAGGAGAGAAACATGAGGGGGAGGGGAGGGCTGGACCAAGTAGGGACGGAGTGTTTGAACAGGGAAGACTGGAGACTTTTCTGCCATGGCCATACCCTTCGGGGGAGTTCCCGGAGGGAACGAGGTGTCAGAGCTATAGATAGATAGATAGAACCTAGCCTAATTCTAGAGGTAGCCCTATCATAATTAAGACTTAACTAGGCTGGCTAGGTTAGGTTAGGTTAAATGTTCTTTCTAGATTTCTTCAATTTTATGAAAAAAGTTAAAAACATTATAGAATATATATGAAGAACAAAAAGAGTTAGCAAAATAAATAGCAGTTCAGTTTTCTTCACAAACTCCTTTTCATTAACAGTGTATTGTATCTACTAGTATTTCCATATAAATTTGCCTCTTTTACAATTTCTAATTTACACTATTACCTCCTTTCTGTCAGGGTTGAGTGGACTATACAAGGGGTTCTGGGTGAGTGCATTCCAGTTGGTATCTGGGATCTTTTACATCACAACATATGAGACAGTGCGCCACTTTTTGCAGCAACAGGGAGTTCGTGACTCAAGAATACGAGCCATGGCAGGAGGAGGGTGTGCTTCACTGGTGGGGCAGACTATCATTGTGCCTTTTGATGTCATTTCGCAACACATGATGGTTCTTGGCCAGTTGGAAAGGCGTGGAAAAACTAAGGTGGTCGTCAATCCCCTCAGGATAAATTACCAGGGTCGCAAGAAACCGCAGGTACTGTTCATTACAAAAGATTTACCTTTGAATTACTAAACTCTGGAGTCTATCAATACCTGTGTCTATACCGGTTTCATTTTGTTGGTGGACCTGAGCTGAAGTTATATCCTTCAGATTGGTACTTTTTATGTAAGAAACCTGATACTCATGCTTGCTAAATATCTAAGCGTACAGCCAGTTTTATCTTTCGCATAGTTAACCAGAGCAACTAGGAATGTAAGTGCAAAATTCTGTTTATTATCTGTTTGTCATGAAAAGTCACCGTTTCTCAACAAATCATTCTAAAATTCTAAAAGTTTGCATGGTCTGAGTCCCTCAGGGGTAATATCTCAAGCCAATTAGGCCCAGGAAGTGAGTCACCTTGCTTCATATGTACTGTATATATTGTGAATGTGTGAATATAAACAATATACAGAGGATGGTATATATGCCTACATATCTTTCATTTTATGGAGAGTTTTTAATTCGGTAAAAGATTCCATTAAGTTTGGTGTTTTAAAAGCTTCATTGAGTGAGACTAAAAAAAAAAGAGCCTCCGTTTTGGTTGCAATACACCTCCTGGATTTTTACTCTATGTGGGCAGATCTTGTCAAATCCTCAACCACTACAGACCCAATACCAGTTGCCTTCATACTCAAGCCACTTCATCAGGAGATCTTGTTGATAGAATAAATGGATACTGTTATATTGAATTAGTGTTATATTCACACTATTATGTTGACTTTAGAAAAACACAGCGATGTTCTGGTTTCAGATTAAATTTTCATTAGGATGTTCCATGCTCACACTGATTTTAAGGGTTGGATCTAAAAGAATATATCTCTTGTTTAAAGTTGTTTAATGTATCAGTTCTCAGCTAAGACGTGATTGTTATAATGAATGTCATTTGAGGTTATAATAGATTATTACTGTATAGTACTATATAAACCTAAACATTCTGCAGATTGCCCTGGACATTATACGGACCATATACAAGATGGACGGAGTGCGGGGCTTCTATCGTGGTTACCTGGCATCCATCTGTGCTTATGTACCCAACTCGGCCCTCTGGTGGTCATTTTATCACTTCTACCAAGGTCTGCAGTATAGCTGTATTTATGCTTATATGTATCATTCAGGCTCAAGAACTGAAAATCTGACATTCTTACAGATACTTTTATCTATGAAAAAGATATGTGTTATGTCCCCAAGCTTATTCAGACTGTATAGTGATGGAATAATAAAGTAGGTGCTGGGCAGATCAGTAGATAGTGGAATGGCATTGATGATAAAGGGGATGGTCTAGAATCTACTTTCATTGTCGTTAAAGTGAACATGAATGAGAACTTTACTTCAAGGCATTGTCAGTGTATTAGAAATACTATATTATCTATGAGAAGTAAAATATTTTTGTGAAATGAAGGAAATAAAATCATAATAATTGAGAGGAACAAAATCATCAACTATACTCTATTGGGTTCTTGGGTTATATTCCATGGGTATTAACTGCTGTCCAGAAAAACCTCCCTTTTTGTGCCCAGAAAATATTTGTATCTGGACTACCCTGAATTAGACCAGACATACAAGTGATTTCTGTGTTTAACCAGAATACTGTACAGTACAATATATGTATTATTGTATATTCCTCCTACAGAGCAATTGGCACAACTATCCCCTGCTGGGACATCAACACTGCTGCTACAGTGTGTTGCAGCACCACTAGGAGGTGCCACTACAGCTCTTATTACCAACCCTCTTGATACAGTCCGTGCTAGACTCCAGGTATTGTACTATAACTGTGCCCCTTTCCTTTTATGCTACCGTACACAGATTTGATATAGGGCTGGAACGGTCATTTCACTTTATAATGAAAGAAGAACAGGGTAATTGTAGCACCTGATACAAGAAGCAGAGCACCATTCAAGTGGGTGAGCAGGGTGAAAGAGTACTTGAGGGAGAGGAATGTATATGGAAAGGGGATAGGGGGGGCATGATCAAGTAACAAGGAGATCTGGAATGTTGGAACAGGCAGAACAAGAGAAATCTTTCATGGCTACTCTCATAGAGAGTATGGATCAGGTGAGTTCCTTTTTACAGAGAGGACTATTGTTTATACTCCACAAGTAATTCAGTAACTTACCCCATTTATGATACGTACATTGTTTGCCATAGACACTGAACTCCATATTCAGAATTACAATTGTCATGTGTTGGTTAACTACTGGATATGTTGACATACAAGACATCTTTTGAAGGTACAAAAAATAGCCTGAAAATCATGGTTTATCTTATACAGAGAATGCATGTTCTTCTTCAATTCCTCTTGTGTGACAGGATATACAAAATTAATTACTTGTAACTTAAATTCACTGAAACTTTTTAGTTATTAAAGTCAGCATGCATTGTAATATGTATATCAATATTCTTTCATCATTATCTTTACAATGCTGTGTTAACAGTGAAGTAAGATTGTACACTCATACACAAAAGTTCTCTTGCCTCACTTAGTTTTCTTTCTATGATTAGACTATGAATATCAATTAGATGACACCAAATTAACAAATGCAATTAGTGTTTGTTTCTTTGGAGTTCCCAAATTCATTTTTCAATTTATATGGATAGTGAGAAAACTACTAAAGGCAAGCGAACTTCTGTGCATAAGTATACACAGCTATGGGAAGTGCAGTCATGCAATAGTGCAGGGATGGTTGATTAATGTTTGCATTTTCAATTGTGCACTAGTCGTAGTAGAACTGTACATGACATTTCAATCCAAAAACAATTGAGTGAACAGAAACAATAGGGAAAATTTATTAAGTGAACAACCATAAATTGATAATTGAGACTGGAAAAAAACACTTCACATGATCCAATTTCGTAACCACATCATTTTTGTTTTTAATTATAGGTTCAGAGAATGGGTGGTTTTGGTCACACTTTCGGAGTCCTGTGGGGAGAGGAGCGGTTGGGCATCTTCACCAAGGGCCTATCCCCTCGCATGATCCAGTCAATCGTCTTTTCATTTACCATCATATTAGGTTATGAATCAGTCAAGAGATTCTCGGTTAGCGATGAATACAAAGAAGAAGTTAGATGGTAAGTACAGATTTAGGGGATGGATAATAGGAGATTTGGGAGTAATGTACAATATGAGAATGATGTAGCATTTAGAACAGTAATATACAGTATATCATATGGCTATTCAACTACTCAAGGAAGGGGGCCAGATTCTGAAATTGATAAAAGGGTCATACATTTTCATTTACTAATTTTTTCTAAGCAATGAACGTACACATAAGCATGATAAGCAACATTAAACAGCTCATATTCTCTTTGACTTAATTTAATTGATTGTTTTACATAAAATTCTAGCACTTAAACATGCTGTAATTAACAACTCAGCTGTTGAGAAGTGTTAATATTTGTTTATTCACTACCTATAGTCAGTAACAGAGTCAATGAAAATGGTTTCTTGGGTTAGATGCAACCTGCAAGCCACCAGTTGCAAAACTCTAGTGTATAGGGATTGATGTGAATTTTTTTTTTATTATTATTATTGTCCTTAATATAAAATTTGAACAAACAAAATATAATGTAAGGAGTATTCAGTGATCATTTTAACAAGAGGGTTTGTGAACCTCCCGGATGTATGGGATCCTTCCTCAGTTGTATAGGAAAGTTATCTGATACTGCAAAGTTTTGTAAAATATTTATGTTCCAAATATGTTTCCAAACAGAAGATGGTTATAATATAGTATGGAATTTTTTAAGCCTTAAATTAAGAAATAATTTGATGTTAGCCACATTAATGAATATTATGTGATCAGTTCACTTGTCAGTATATTATTTTTTTTAAACAAATTATAATGAAAGAAGTCTTAGGAATATTCTCCATCAGGTCAATATATGTCAGTGATGTTTGTTGTGTCAAAGCACTTTGATGTGCTAGAAACATGTAGTTTTTAATTAAGGCAAAAGGACGAAACTAATTCCTTGTAAGTTAATATATGGTATGCTGTATATTGTTAGATGTTAAAGAATCTGTGAATGAAGTCATGTATTTGCTGTTACTGGTTAATAATAATTGTATTATAAATTCCAGTGATGTGGTTAATCATATTTTTCACAATATTTGAAAGAAATTCATTGGCACATATTGGAAATCACAGAAGCAGTATCTGAACATGACACAAATATAGCTTTTTATAATTAAACCTTGGGTATTTATACTATGACCTGCTCACCATGGGCCCCTCAGACTCTGAACCATTATGTCACTGAGTCATTAGAGTGGCTCCTAGGAAGTTAGGGTTGAATTTTGAGTGTGTCAATATGAGTGAAATGATGAGTAGCCATTTTTATGTGCCCTTTCTTTTTATTGTTACCAACTCGCATAGTATTGTAAGTGGAAACAGGTAATAACATTAGTAAAAATGGATAGCTTTAGCTGTTAGATATATCCTGTACAGTGCAGTAATTTTGAAGTAACTGTTACTTAATTTTAACTTAATTAACAATTTTATCACCACTGTTTGTAAATAATGAGCCAGTAGTAATAATTTATGTCCAATAACTAGTAATTGTACAGCTATGTACAGTCTGCTTCCCAGTTCCATGAACACTGAAGTAGGCTTTCTATGGCCATACACGATCGGGTTGGCAATCCTGTTCCAGCAGAAACTCATTACCAATGAGCAGTAGACTGGACATGTAATAAGTACAGTGGACCTCACTTCTACACTAATGGAATGTCTATGAGGAAACTTTCCCTGTTCCTTGAAGACAGATTGGGTACGTGTGTGACATTTGGACTAAATAATTGGGATAGCTTTGTGTTTTATTTTAGTCTCTGTGCATTATTGAAATCATCAAAAGCTATACAGTGTAGATGTGAAAATATGAACATAAATGTTCATTTTTTACAAGTTTTCTGTTCATACTCATGCTACTATACTAGTAGGGTTCTGTACATGAGATAAATGCATTTCCACAGAGGCTGATAATTATGTGTGATGAATACAGGTAATATAATAAACCTAACTGGTAGAAATACAAGATAGTCCCTCCACAAGAGAGGGTAATGCCTTTAACTGTACAGGTATATACATACTTGATAATTTACATATCAGTTTTCTTTTTGTAGAATAAAGTTATTCTGTTGTCTAGTAGATATGTAGGAGTATATCTAAGTAAAGAATAATAAATAACAGGTTATGAAGAACTTGGTGTTTACCCAGTTTCTTAAAGCTTATTGGTTAATTTTGAAGTGTTCGATCGTTAGCCCACGGTAATGAATTTGGCTTTCATGTCTGTAATTAACCATTTGTTTTTGGGGAAAATACATGGAAATATGTTTAATATCGTCAGGATATCACCCTGTAATTTTATCGGTATAGTTTTGAATAACCCTGTATATACATAAAGGTCACTGAAATATCAGTGTACAACAGCAGCAGTTGTTTGAATGTTTTCAGTGTGCATCGAATCTCCTGTACAGTATACAGTATACCGATACTCTTGGGATCTATAATCCATAGACGGTACAGTATGAATTTGACTTAGCTTTCCAATCCTATTTTCAATGATACAGTATGTTGGTATAGATTTTATATACAGGCAGGGAACAGTTTATCTACACATTTAACCTATGGCAAAGGTAGTTTCTAGCAACTCCCTTGCTGGTAAGAATGTACAGTTGCCATCAGATGACTTGAGGCCACCTCGTACACCAAGAAGCTTGTTTTGCATGATATTCATTACAGAAAAGTTAAATCTGCATATATATTGACAACTTATCACTGGGTTTGTTTCACTCAAACTGACTACTGAATTTCGGTCCAATTCATATATTTCTCTGATACCAGATACAACAGCAGCATGTTCATGAATGAAGTGGCCTCGAGTCATCTGATGGCAACTCTACCTGTAGACTGTAGTGGCAATTAATGAAAGAATGAGTGACTTATGTATCAAGTTCTGTATAGCATTTTATGACTGGAGAAGCTTCTGTATCATAGGCTATGTGTCATAGTTTTACCAGATTTACTAATGCAGGAATTCTTTACCAAAAGCCACTTTACCCTCCACTTAAGTGTGGAGATACAGTACTGTACACTGTTTGCAGACTGTAATGTAGTAACTGTACAGTGTATAAATCCCTCCAGTGCCTGGTTAAAGCACAAGAAATTATTGAAATATTGGACATAAACCCTCATTATCATCATGCATAATATACTCCATATCCATACTTTGAAGGGGGGAAGCAGAAACTATCCAGTCTATCTATCTATATCTATAGCTCTGACGCCTCGTTCCCTCCGGGAACTCCCCCCCCCCCCCCCCAAGGGGGTGCCCACGGCAGAAAAGTCTCCAGTCTTCCCTGTTCAAACACTCCCTCCTCACTCGGTCCAGCCCTCCCCTCCCCCTCATGTTTCTCTCCTTTACATACTCTTCCACTCTGTTCTGCCATCTTACTGGTGGTCTGCCTCTCACACCACGTCCCACACTTCACTTCCAAACACCTTCTTTACAAACTCCTCACCTTGCATTCTCTCTACATGTCCAAACCACCTCAAAGTATTACGTTTCACTCTCTCAACCACTCCACACTCAATACCTATTGCCTTCTCACTCATACCACATCTCTTATACACACTTTCATTACTTTCTCCATCCCACCTTGTAAGTCCACATGCACCTCTCAAGTAACTCATTTCCACAGCACCTATTCTCGACTGATGAGCCCTACTCCATATCCAAGTCTCCGACGCATACGTCAGTGTTGGCAGGATTATACTACAGTACTGTACTGTATTCAGCAAGGTTACTTTGACCATATGAGGGATTTAATTATTATTTTGACTGACAAACATTTCTTTATACAGTACAGTGTAAGAAAAATGGTTGTTGTTGGAAAAACTAAACTTTTAAATTGTAATAAAATTTCTTCTCTGCACATAGTTTTTATCCACTTTTGCATTAAATACACTTACCACTTCAAAATGATGGTGATAACAAATCTATTAAACTTAAAAAAAAGTGACCCTAGCAGGGTTGTACCACTGAGGGACCTGAGGGAATGGCAGGGATCACGCCGGCTAATCCGGACAATACTTGCTAAAGAATCAGCACTGAAGGATTTTGGTGCTCCTTTGAACCTGAGGCAATCCCTTTCCTGTTTTCAACTTTCCATTTTTTTCTTATTTTCCCTTCATAATTGTTGTCCCTCCTCTCTGTCCACTTCTCTCATGAGATACAACGTCTTTCTAGCCTAGCACAGACTTCTTTCCCCAGGTTTGATCCCTGCCATTCCCTCGAGTCAGTGATGCAACCTTGCCAAAAATATATGATTATGTACCACAATTTATATGGGTCTAAGTACCTTGGTATGATACTCAAATTAGGAACAGAAAATGTTTTATAGTTTGAGTACTGTTTGTACTGCAGGTAGAGTACAGATGGTATTTTTAAATTTCGTGATATCATTACTGCATGTCATAACTCAGGCAGGCAAGACAATTATGATAGTGTGAACAGATAGAACAAAGAGTATGTTATAATTGTTAAGGATCATATGATATATTATCGTAAGGATTTTCGTATGTATTGATATACAGTTTGAAGGATGCAAAGCCTACTATTGATTGAAAAATTATAATTAATGAAATAGAAACTGCGGTACAGCATTCCATGAGAATGTTAAGTGTTGAATCTACCTTATTAGAGATTTAATACCAAGGTGTAGCATGAAGCAAGAGGAGAATATTAGAGTGAGGATGGTACTGGCCTCTGCTGGGATGGAAATTTATGGTAGCTGTAGTCATAGGCAGTAGTTCCTAACATTTTAATATTGTACCAAACCCAGGTGGTATTCTGTAGTACTGTATGTGTAAATAACAATACAACAATAGTTTATATATATATATATATATTCCATCCGTGCCGAATCCTTTTGGTTGGGAAATCTTACTGTGTGTGAGTTAAGGGGAGATTATCTTTTTGGTGAATTGGAAGGTCTGTGATTCCTCCATACTATGCCACGAAACAGATCCCTAATAGTACTATCGATAGCGTCGGTTTTCTGGTATAGTTTGGAGGAACCAGTAGCCCTCTAATTAACCAACAAGAAAATTTTCCATTAAAGTAGTACCTCATGCAGTAGCCTCACTAGAAAGAACGAACCAGTGAAACCATGGATGATGATCCTAATCTTCCTCTCTGTTGATTGATCTGAGTGATCTCCCCCGCCACTTTCTGCTATTTAATTTCTTTCTGCGACTCGCAGGTATGTCTTCTTGCCAAATAATCCCTTGTGATTGATGCTAATTTTCACGGTAATAATTCAAATCCAGCCCTCTACTAGGCAGAAGCTATTACATGATTATCCATAATGTGTACCAAAATTTCTGTATGGCAACTGTACATCTCATCACTTCAAAATATTCCATTCGCTATCCCAAATACGGTGAAATACCTCTACACACAAACACACACACACACACATGCCCTGATCACGGACACAGAGTTACACAGTGCTCGAGCAGTCATTTCCACTAATCCCTCGATGATACAGGAGGAAAAAATTGAGCTCGTGAAATAATTGTGTCTAAACTGCGCCGGTAAAAATGAAGGAGTGATAATGAATTGGCATGTGTCGGGACGATTTATGTATATTTTATTTTTGAAATTGATATGTAATGTATGTTTGTATTCCTTGTTTAGTTACAGTGGTGAGCTTCGTGTGATGGATATGTATGAAATTGGTGTTTGTGTCATCTGGAATATTATTATAAACACTCTTAGAATTGATCACCGTATACTAGGCTATGTTCGTGTATACAGTAAATACGTAATAAACAAGTTATAAGATAACATGGGAAAGAAATTTAAATATATTTTTGTGCGTGGATAGTGTCTCGGTAAAAAATTGATGTGAGTGAAGATATTGAGCTTAGTTATTAGCGACTGTCGTGTGAATGATAACTGATGTTTATATCCCATAGGTTTTATCTGTTCAACTGACTAGTTTATCCTAGCTCAGTATGGACATGCCTTAGAACACCTCCTATATATTCGTTTATTCTTTCTGATGGTGAGAATTTACTGTTGTTGTTATCAGTCAAGCTGTTGCATCTAATTGACCGTCTTGTTCATCGTATATACCGTTAGATGGGTGGTAAATGGATGATCTGCCTGGTTGCCAATTTACAGCCTCGTAACGTTAGGATGCCTTGCACCTCGTATATAGCAATAGATTAAGATAACATCTGATTGCTTGTTTAACGTCTCGTATTGTTGGTAATAAATGGCATATTGTTATTTTGTGCTTCGTAACTTTATTAAGAGGTGGCATCTGATTGTCGTCTTGGCGTCTTTTAGTGTCAAGAAAAGCAGTCATGTTGGCTGTTATGCATCTAACTTCTAGGTGATGAGATTTGCTTAACCTTAATCACGGCTACCTTTCATGATATAGAGTGTGGACATTTACAGTCAGTTACAGAACTGACCAACTGTAAATATATTATGTAGGCCTACTCGTGAACACCGTGTCTACATGATATACTAATAGAATGAAGTTATTCAATCTATGCATATATGTGGCTATTTGTTCTAGGATAACATTATTAAATTGATGTTTATGGCAACCAGGAAAGGGGTAGGCTACTCAGTACGCATAACAATCATCCAATCACACGAATAATTAGTTGATTGATTGATATCAGGCGCCGCAACAGTGAGGTCATATAGCGCCAGAAGGTGATCGTGAGGTGAGATAGCAAACAGGAAGTAAACAAAGAAAAAATGAACAGTTGAATAACTGAAAGGGAGTATTGCCCACATCACTACGGGGACAGTCACAAGAAGTTATCTTATAATATCACTGTATTGAAATATTAAATCCTACTCATTTTTTCTGCCTGCCACCCCGAGACACTCTGGTTGATACAGCATTGAAACAAGGACGGAGGAAAAAAATTGGAAAATTGTATAAACGGACATTTAAGTGTCTTCAACAGTTGGTCACCAAATGGCAATGCTGTGGTGTGTGTGTGTGTCCAGGAGTAAAGATAACCACGTGCTGCACGGTAGAATAGGGTAGATCACCAGTGTACTTCCACACAAGGCTGACGGTCCTTCCTTCAAACCTATTATGCTGCCTATATCCACCAACCCAATTATCTCTCCCCCCCCCCCCACACACACACATACAACTCGCACCACAAAAACTGTCCAATAACAACATACTTAATATTTGTAGTTGGGTTCAAATTTTGCACTTCAAGAAATGAAGGTTATGGAGATTATTATCCTACTTTCCCTATAACCAAATATATACCTATGACATATTTACGGTTAAGGCCTTAGTAAGTCTAAGCAGAAAAGGCATAAAGTTAGAATTTGTAATACTGCATACACAGCACTAGGTACTAAGACAAACTATTAAACATTGTCATATTTATTTTTATAATTTACCACAATTTCATTTGAAAGTTCAATCCGAAAAAGTAAGCGACATTTGCCTTGGCATTTGCTAGACTGAAGAATTTTGTTTTATTTAATAAGGGATATAAAGTTCCGGGTTGTGATGTGACCTAGCATGGTAGCAAGCGATTATTATGAGCGATACCACTCTCCTCCTGTTAGATTAATTTTGTGGTATTTGTACACAATGCCTTAAAGTCACAAATGTCAGGAAAAATACCAACATAGTACAAAGAAACAAAGTATATTGAGAGACGAGCAAAGTTACTTAAATTATCTGGGGGGGTTTCGTATAATGCCCAAGGTGGACCCCAAAAGATGTAGGATATAGCTTCCATAATTACTTGGTTATTTGGGCTTAAATCCGATTTACTTCAAAATGGTCTTTAGACTAAAAATTAAGGAAATGTATGTGAGGTGAGTGTCTATGTACAGTGTGTGTGTAATGAGTGTGAAGTACTAAGGCAAGGCAGGGGTAGAGTGGGTGGAATGTTCAGGCGTCTTGCGTTCTGTGAGAGGAGGAAGGTCTTGACGAGTGAGAAAAGAAAGTGTAGTTTTAATTAATGTTCAGTAAGAACATTAGATGGATATACCTAGGAAGGTTAGGAATAGGCCATGAATGTATGTCTGTTTTTTCCCACTTATTTTTATTAGAGTGACGTGGGCGTAAAGAGTATCGAGATTGGTAGATGAAGTGTGTAAAGAGATGGGGGTTAAGTGCGAAAAGATATCTCTGGGATTCATTGGGCTTTTGCAGGAACGATGGGTAGGTGGCATGGGCTGCTGGCTGGCTGGGTGCGTTCATGGTTTGATTAGGGATGGTTTGGCGTGTTTAAAATAAGTTGGCATTGATTGGTTAGGTGCGTTCAAGGGAGGGTGGAGTGGACTGGTTGCTTGGTTAGGTGCCTTCAAGGTAGTGTGTGCATGTGGCGTGGACTGGTTGCTTTGTTGGGTGTTTTCAAGGTAGTGTGTGTGGCGTGGACTGGTTGCTTGGTTGGGTGCGTTCAAGGTAGTGTGTGGTGTGGACTGGTTGCTTGGTTGGGTGCGTTCAAGGTAGTGTGTGTGGCGTGGGTTGGGTGCGTGATTTAGAGAGACCGGGAATGTTCCACTTGAGTAAGCATTAGGTATCTCAGGCTGTATGGGTCAGTTGCCTCGCTCTCACTCCCTCACCCTGGCTCTCACTTCCCCCTTCACCCTGGCTCTCACTCTCTATTACTCTGGCTCTCCCTCTCTCCCTCACCCTGCCTTTTTTTTATATAGCTCTTGTTCTCATTCCTTTGCCCTGGCTCTCATCCCTCACCTAGGCTCACTCTCCTATCCTCATTACACACACACACACATACACACCTGACTACCCAAGCAGAACACTAATAATTCCTTTCTGATACTTTAACACAATGGATCAAAGGTTTGAGTTACCTATGAGTGGTGTGACTTACAAAAATTCTCCCTCCCTTAATTCCTTCCCCTAAAACACTCGAGTAGTACTATAATATGTTAGACAAGATACCTTTTTAAATCCTCTTGAGTATTGTTCTTCTGTGTTTTTACTGTTTTGTCTATTTATATACATGGCTTTTATTATTATTAGCCCGGTCCCTAAATTCACCCTCCAATTTTTATCACATGCACACACACTCTCTGACTCACTTTCACACTCTAGTTCTTGAACATCCACACACTCTCTCACACCCACACACTCTCTACCTTCCTTTCACATACTTGCTCTTGAACATTCACACATTCTTTTTCATTCACAAACACTCACATCTTCACAGTCTTTTTCACATTCACACACGTTCTCTCTCATTTACACTCTTTCTCTCTCTCACCTCTCCTCGCCCTCTGAATTCCTCTTCTTCCTCTCCCTCCACCTCTCGACCTCTCACATACTCATTCTCTCCTCTTCTCTTCCGTTCTGCTACCGTGCTCTTTCCTGGTTTTCTGTTCATGTAATTTCATTAAAATCTTTTTCTACTCTTGTTCTTTTGTTCGTTCCTCAGCCTTATGTGCTACTTCGACGATTGCTTTGTTTTTGTGTATGTAGGTATGTATGTATAGTCCTATCCATAGGGGAGTTCCAATACTTTTTTTGCCGCCTATATATTATGCATATATAGTTTTGCCTTCCTTTTCCTGGAGAGAGAGAGAGAGAGAGAGAGAGAGAGAGAGAGAGAGAGAGAGAGAGAGAGAGAGAGAGAGAGAGAGAGAGAGAGAGAGAGAGAGAGAGAAAGAGAAATTTGAGAATAAGAACAACTCATGTAATATTATTTTTATTTTCAGCCTACACCTCCAACACACATTTCCATAGAGTATAATATATCATACCCTCCTGACGCCTCCCCGTCGACCACCTCACATATACACTTCATTTTTATTCATCCTATTGTGTACTTCCCACCACGTCCATTTCTTCACTCGTGAAAATTTGATTGTAGGGAAAATAATAAACTCAGGTGTCCAAGGCTGACGACTTTGGAATGCCGAGCGGAGTTGCAAGTCGTCGCTGATGATCAATGTCACTTCGGAAATATTTTCCTTTTAATCATTAGGTTATGTTTCTTTATTAGAAGACATTACAACTTGATAGTACAGTTTCTTTCATTGATTAGTTTGATAATGATATCTGGTATGGTCTAGGTCCTCTAGGAGGAGTAAGATTCGGACATTTTCCAAAATCTGGGGCACAGGAACTGAGGTTAACCACTATATAGGCTATAGTTCTAGATAGGTTTGAAACCTACCATGATAATGTAGGAAGCTTCCCTGAATGTTTGATGATGATATCTGGTATGGTTTAGGAGTTAAGTTCGGACATTTTCCAAAATCTGGTTGACCACCAGGCAAAAAAGCTTTCCAAAATCAGTGTCAAGAAAAAAATTTGAACGTTTAAAAGACTCGTTTCGCTCGCGAAAGCGGCCACAGAACTCTCTCTCTCTCTCTCTCTCTCTCTCTCTCTCTCTCTCTCTCTCTCTCTCTCTCTCTCACCTTTTCCTGCACTCGCCTCGTGCATGCAGCAATTATACTCGAACCACAAAAAGATAGTAAATATAATTGTAAGTTTTCCTTGATTTACGCCTAATGGGAGTGGCTAATTTTCCAAGCCGAGGTCCCTCCCTCCCTCTGTGTCATTCATTTACCACACGAGAGGAATGGAGGAAAAACGTGCAGATTAGAGCATTTAATAATATCCATCGGTGTTATTGACGTGATGGGCGTGATGCCATGTTGATGATGACTCGATGCAGACTTAAATATATATATATATCTGTTACATTATTATCTTCTGTATTCCTTACCTTTTTTTTTTTTTTTTTTTTTTTGAAGTGGGGAGGAGATATTTCGAATACATATTTTTTCAATAAATCGGTGTAAGGAAATACACACTGGAAATAATGACATGTACAGTCACTCATAATAATATAGACCCTCCCTTCCTTTCCCCCCAGCTCAGGTAAATCACCATCAAGTATAATTCGTGGCATATCGGTTTTGGTAACAGTTATTCTGGCGTTAGTGGTCTCGGTGTCAGTTATTCTAGCGTTAGTATATATAGGTTTGGTAACAGTGTATGTAACCTATAGAGATGGTTTGAGGGAAGAAGTTGATCGTATTTGGGGAGATAAAGATTCCTCCAAACTATTCCAAGCAACAGGTCACCATTGAATTTGTTCATCAGGTCCTGTTTTCTGACATATTTTGGAGGAATCAAGGCAGAGTCTGTAATGTACCAAAAGAGTACTATTCCATTAGAGTTGGCTAGCCGCTAGTGCATATGTAATTAAAATAACTCAATCTTCAGTTTCATAATAATCGGTATATATTATGTTCAATTTTATATCTATACGCAGACTAACTATAATAGGATTTGAAACTTTTCACTCATATTTATTATTCCTTCGGCTGTGTAAGTAATGAATCATACAATTAGGGTCTCCAGTATATCTTATGTATATTAGACAATGTATACAGTCAGTACAGTCACTTATTACACAAACAAACATACATACATACAAGTAAATTACATGCAGAAATCGTATCCGTATTATTTATATATGTATTATTTATGAACAGAGATTAATCTTCCTTAAGGGGGAAAGTTTTATGTTGGTAAATCTGGAGCAACTGAATCCTCTAAACTATTCCAAGCAACAGAACATCATTATTATTTTTGCTCTTCTGGTCCTGTTTCCTAGCATACTTTGGAGGAGTCATGGCACTCCAATCTACCAACAAAGAATTACCACCTTAATTAAAGATAGAGAGGGCCAATTGGTGTTAAGGGAATCCACCTGTAAAACCATCTCTACCAAAACCATATCAGCCCCAATGACCAAAAATAAAAATGGGAAGAAGATGTAAAAAGAAGATAATGATGATGATAATGATGATGATGTAAAGAGAAGGAGAAAATAATGATGATGATGATGTAAAGAGAAGAAGATAATGATGACGATGATGATGATGATGTAAAGAGAAGAAGATAAGGATGATGACGATGATGATGATGATGATGTAAAGAAAAGAAGATAATGATGATGATGAACAAAGAAAGAAAGACCATTGTGTTAGGATAAGAAACATAAAATTTGCCAACAGGGAATATTATTGTGGGTAAACATTTTGGTCGTTACTGTATAGACTACCCCATGCACTATAGGATATCGAACCCTTGGCCAATAGAATGTGACACACACAATACACTCACTCTGTAGTTGGGCAAGAGTTCAAGATCCGAGTGGAGCAACCAGTACTGAGTATGTATGTATTGGCAAGGAATTGTATCCTGTATATATTTTGTGTGTTTTTTCACTCATTTTTGCTCATGATATAGTGTCTCTTCTCACACTACACGTACTGGCATATATAATGTACACTCGAGTTCGTAAATTCGCGACTACGTACGTACCTAGTTGGTGTTTATGTCATCTGAGCTCTTTATAGTGACGCAGTGTGTGGAAGGTGTCATTGTCAGCGAAAGATTGTATATCATGTGTCTCTACTATGTTCCACCTACTTTGATTTCTCCCTAATCAATGTTACCAGCTCAAAACATCTACAGTAAGTACGTGGTCACCAATTTACGAACTCGTATGCACTTGCCTACTGCATTGTACAGTTTCCGACAGTTCTGAAATCACGTACACCACCCCACGATAAAAAATAAGTAAAGTCCTTGAACAGTGATTAGATCGAGTAAGTTGGAAGGTCATCAAACGACTGACCTCATAAGAAATGAAAAGGTTGATGAAAATAGAAGATGATAATGATGAAGTGAAAAGAAAGTATAGGTTTGAATCAGCAAGTCACCGTATATACTGTACTGTACTTAACCATAATACATCTTGTCATTCACTGAACACTAAACCTGGAATGCATATTATGGAGGCACAAAGTTTCCGGGAGAATATGAAAAAGTATGTTTATCATTATCCGGCGTCAATGTTAGAAAGGACTGCCCAGTTTGTGTATTATCGCATATATACTGTATATATATATATTTCTTGCACGAAGCGTTCTACCTGCAAGGAAAACCTTAACCTCCTGCCTGCACGTATGCTGACACAAAAACTAGCGGCTACCGGTGTGTGTGTGTGTGTACAGAAGTCAAGGAGAGACGTACTGGCGTCCTCGGTATATATGATATGAGAAAAGGTTTATTTTTTTATGCAGGAAGTCGTTGCAAATACCAGTTGCATGCCCACGATAGATTGCCAGTCCTACAGAGCAAGATAATCATTGTAACTCTAAAGTGGAGGATCACTTCGTTCGAGGTGCCTGATTATTCTGGGGTTCTACTTGACATACTTAGCCTTTTCACTCTTGGGATGTGATTTTTATAGAGAGTGTGTACTGTATACTGTACATTTAAGAACTGAGGTAGATTGTTTCAAAATATATCAGTAACACGTTTAAAAGGATTCTGAATGCTGACTAACACAAGAATATAAGAGTTTATTTTATTTGTGTGGCAGAGAAGGAAGATTTGATATTGAAGGCCATTGGTATAGCGAAGGAGAGAACTTATTTTTGGTGAATTGGAGGGCTGATTCAACCAAACTATGCCGCGAAACAATTATTCACCTCACTGTCACTAATGGGGGATCTGTTTCGTGGCACAGTTTTGAGGATTCATTACCACTCCAAATTACTGAAAACAAATTATCTCATTAAAATATTATTCCTAATCACCATCAAGACACTCATGAGAGGTGGGAAGGGAAGATGGAGGTATGTCTAGAAAAGAAATAAAAGTAAAGAACAGATTAAGACACAGAAATCCACAGTAAAATGGGGTCATACTTATATCCACTGCCCATATCAAGCCCTCGAAAGTCACACACACACACACACACACACACACACACACACACACACACACACACACACACACACAAGTATAAAATAGTCACATATGTCGTTGTGTTGTAGTGGAATCTGGTGCTGAGAAATACCAACGTTGATAATATTGTAGGGATTCTGTTTTCATGATTCACGTTAAAACATTTTCTATGACTCGGTAGTTTGACAGTCACAAATTATGTCGTGCGGATCATATTAATATAATTAACTTATAAGGCAGACACTCAGAGTATCTGATTGACACACTCTGTGTAGTAAATATTTCATTGCAATATATATGTACTATGTTCATTATTCATATTTTATTTTATTGGTAAGTATTGTTTATTACAAGGCGATAATCTCTTATACATTATCCTACAAAGGCGGTATATTGGTTGAGATAATGCATTCGTTTGTTCTCACATGTAGATTTCCAATTTTTTTGTGCAACTTGCTATACGGTATTATACGGTATATACATATGTGGGAATTCTTCCATTGTTAGTCTTAACCTAAAACTCGAAATATTGAACAGAAGGATAATGGTAAAACTTACTCAAGTTTGTACAATTGTGCAAATTTACTGAAATTTTGCTGAAAGTTTCAGAAAAATTCTCGCAATAAAACTAAATCATGCATTTCTAAAAAAAGTTTGGGAAATATCAGTTATTTCTTTATTCATAATATCAATAAATATAATCATACGCTGGAAAGTTGTTGTGCCGTTGAAACAATGTGATTCTTTGTATAATTATCTCTTTCATTTATTCTAATGATACAATAATTTTGGTGGGTCTTGGGGAATGATTCTGTCACCGTGCTAAACTTATATTGTGTGAAAATCATTTTCATTTCAGTTAAGGCAGTCATTTATTTTAGACGATTTAGAGGGATTCTGATTCTTCCTAAGTATGGCAGGAATCAATCACATCAGTATACGAATGGAGAATTTGGAGGAATCAGTAACCCTCCAATTACTCTATAAAAAGAGATAACACCGTAGAGATTTTCTTGTTGGTAATATTGGAAGACTACTGATTACTCTTAACTGTAACAGAAAACAGACGCCCTCAATGGTACTAATATAATTATTTTTATATGAGATCTGTTGTTTCGAGACATAGTTTGGAGGAATCACACACCTTCCGATTTACCAACAAAAGAATAATGTTAATTGGTGTATAATTATAAGTTAAGGTCCCATGCACCTCTGACCTTGGGAGGATGTGACGCTGATGGGGAAACATTGTTAAGGGGAAGTGTTGCTAAATCTGGAGTAACTGATTCCTCCAAACTATTCCAAGCAACAGAACACCATTATTTTTATTAATCTGGGGTAACTGATTCCTCCAAACTATTCCAAACAACAGAACACCATTATTTTTATTAATCTGAAGCAACTGATTCCTCCAAACTATTCCATCCAAGCAACAGACCACCTTTATTTTAGTTGTTAATCTGGTCCTGTTTTCTGGTATACTTTGGAGGAATCAAGACGCCCCCCAATGTGTACCAAAACTGTATACTACTACCTCCCCCCCTTAATTGGTACCCCATTCAGGTGTGCAGAAGGGGCAGGTGTGCTGACTAGAATCTCAGTAAGTGCAGGTGTTGTCGGGAGGGAGGGAGGTCAGTCGGGAGGGGTTAGGCGAAATAAACACACGTACACCTGTTAAAAGAAACGAACCAATGCAATCAAAAGTGGCGGCAGGTGTGGATGTGGCGACAGGTGTGGATGTGGCGACAGGTGTAGTGTGGAGATCGGCATCGGGACATTCACAGGTGTGGGGGCTAGGTACAGGTGTGTGGGACAGGTACAGTTGGACACATGAATGGGTGGTACAGCCCAGGTGAAAAATACTTGTCCCATTTGAGTAACCAGTGTCTATCATCAGGTATGTACTTGATTTTTATTACCATCCTCAATACTAACTTCTGCCCCTGGTGTCTCCTATTTGGCATTAAGGAACTTGATATTGGGAAAAAATTACCATCTTTCACTTGGGCTGTACCACCCATTCATATGTCCAACTGTACAGGTGTGTGGGCCAGGTATACAGGTGTGTGGGGGCCAGGTATACAGGTGTGTGGGGGCCAGGTATACAGGTGTGTAGGGCCAGGTACAGGTGTGTTATTGGGGTGCTGGGGACCCTTTCTGTAGGCGTCAATCAATTACCTCGCCTTGTTCATTATTCACTGTGAAGGGGTCGAGGTGTACTGTTCTCTTCTGTAGTGCAACATCTCTCTCTCTCTCTCTCTCTCTCTCTCTCTCTCTCTCTCTCTCTCTCTCTCTCTCTCTCTCTCTCTCTCTCAACTTTGGTTATAATTCAACTCAACTATCTCTCTCTCTCTCTCTCTCAACTTTAAATATACTTTTCTTTTCATTGGGTATTATAGTTTAAAGGCCATACCTCACTGATAAAGAAAGAAAGGAATAATTATGTGGTCCTTACATCTATTCATCACTAATATCTCACATACATACAGTAGGGTACTCCTAAACAGACAATCCCTATAGTGAGATGCCGTAATGCTTTCACTTCTTCAGTTATTATGTCATATGGTATGTATATCTTCAAAGCTTGCTATTCTCGCTCTCTATCCCTCTCTCTGTCTCAGGTATAGTCAGTGGTAATAACTATAGGACTATATGTATATTCAGTCAGTCATGAACCCAATCCATCCTGAAGTGACTTGACTGTTTATATTTCCTATAGCTGCAACAAATCCCGGGCCCCATATTCTTTCGTCTGTATTCTATACTATTGAATAATATTCTCGTAATATGTGGACTACATGTATATACTGTTGAACATTTCCTTAGTCCAGACACAGCACCCACACGGCTACGTACACACATGTGAAACACTTGAATCTTAATATGCTGATTGTTGCATTTCTCTTTATACATCTGCATGTAATTGCTGTTGTAAATAGACAGTGCAAATTGGTAATATTATGCTATCATGCTCATATTGGGATACAAGTTGTAATTTACAAAGAGTGTAGAAATAAAGTTGCTTACATTACTTTATATGACTGAGCATAACTCATAATGTCCTCAGAACTGAGAGAAGTTTGCATTACTGGCAAAATATATAGCTATATTCTGAGAAAGAAACTCTTATAGAACTCTGTATGACACTCATTCTATAAGTATATAACGCAGCAATTTCATATAATTTCGCGATGCTAATTCATTTTAGTTTGACGTCTCTGAAAAACACAAATCTTAAAGTACAATGTGTTTGGTGAGCAACCTTTTCAGGAAGACAGAGGTGAGAAATATGCTGTCTCGCCTAAATATAGGGTACATTGATGCTTGGAACACCCTGGAGCCATCAACACTGGCAATGATTCATACACTTCATCATGAGTATTATCACGGTCAGGACAAGAAGACATCTAGAAATTCACAGAGTCAACACACGAGCGAAATTTCAAGATGCGAAAAAAGTAAATAAAGGTTGAGGAGTGTGACCAGCATCTCTGTGAGGAGCGGTATACTGTATGTGGTGGAAATAACGCCAGGGAGGGAGGGAGGGAGGGAGTAGAGTCGGGGTAACGGACCATTGCCTAGTGAAAGTATCGGTTGAATACTGCCTCATTTTTCTCGCCAGGCAAAACCCTTCGTTGGTGCAGCTCTCAGGGTGACTGTGAGTGAGGTTGGCTGGGTGTAAAGAGGGTTGGTTGCCTGGGGGACTGTGGACTGTAGTGGAGGTTGGCTGGCTGGAGGTATAGTTTAGGTTGGGTGAAGGCGAGGAAGCTTGTGTGTCTATTATTTATTCTTAGTATTTTTCTAATGGTTATAATAAGGTATAATCAAGAGCAATTTACCGATTGGTCCTTGGTTAAACCTTGGTATTCTATCAACTGTGTATGAAGGAAAATAGTATATATTGTACATAGTGCATCGAAAACTCTCGAGATGCTGGATGATGAATGGGTTAATGGTGAGGAAGGAATGGTGGGATAATGGTGAGGCAGGGATGGTGGGATAATGGTGAGGCAGGGATGGTGGGATAATGGTGAGGCAGGAATGGTGGGATAATGGTGAGGCAGGGATGGTGGGATAATGGTGAGGAAGGAATGGTGGGATAATGGTGAGGCAGGGATGGTGGGATAATGGTGAGGCAGGGATGGTGGGATAATGGTGAGGCAGGGATGGTGGGATAATAGTGAGGCAGGGATGGTGGGATAATAGTGAGGCAGGGATGGTGGGATAATGGTGAGGCAGGGATGGTGGGATAATGGTGAGGCAGGGATGGTGGGATAATAGTGAGGCAGGGATGGTGGGATAATGGTGAGGCAGGGATGGTGGGATAATGGTGAGGCAGGGATGGTGGGATGTGTTGCAATGCAAGTGGTGTGGCAGTGATGGTGGGAAGATAAATGTTGAGGTCTGACTGGTGTAGCAAGGCGAGAGAAAGAGAGATGGTGAGAATGTTGGTGTGGGTTGAGGGAGAGTGAATACAGTACTATGAATGTGTGGCCTGAATGTGGTGTGTGTCATGCTTATCATGAGATGTAAGAGTTATATAACATACGAGTATGTGACTGACAGTAATAATGTAGTCCAAATACAGAGTATTGATCGCATTTATGCTAATTGATGATATTCCTCCTGGCGGGGCAGCAGCGGTAAGAGACGGAGGGCGGCGGCTACGAGGGTAACTTTAGGGAAGGCACGTCGCCCTTGAGGCTTGTGGCGCTGCAGGAAGCAGATGGCACGGGACCCAGCTGGCACATGTGTATCACTTCTGGGGTTATGCACTGGTCGGGGCTCCCGGGGGAGGGGCTGAGGGCGGAGCTACGCTCGTTGCGGGGCCTTGGTAGGTGGAGTCTGGTCTGCGTCTGCGCTCGTGCAGGTTAAAGGTCTGCATCAGCCTCTCGCAGTCAGTTGGAGGAAGGACATGATGGAGGGAAGAGGTGTTAGTGCGGTCCACGTGGGCCATAAAGTGGCCATGGCCAGTGATGTCGGGCTCGGTGGCCCACAAGTCAGTGGTGGAAACCCAGTGCGTAGTGTGGAATCCTTGCTAGATATATGTGCCAAAATTGTGGCTGAACATATCCCGTTCCAGCGGATAGAGGAGCGGTATAGCCGAATCCCTGAGCCAGTGCAGCGGCGGATCATTTACTGGTCCTTCCCGCGGCACGAGGCCGACATAAGGATGTACTCGTGCTTCTCCTCAGTAGGCAGTGACCAACAGTCCTTACCCTTTTATCGTGGCCTCAGGCTCGTCGAGTCTGGAATGGTGGAGGGCGTCCTGCAAGTCGGTAAGTCCCTAGGCAATCTCCAACCTCACCAGACCAGGCACCTACTCTTCCCCATGGGCCATGGCCCAGGGAACGAATAGGCCTGGCCTCAGGCATAGCACCCTGGTCGCTTTGTCCCTCCATCCTGTAGTATTCTCATCTTACCTTTACACACGACTAGTATGCGAAGTCTCTTGTTTGCCTCTATCTTATCACTGACTTTCTAGCATTCGTTTTATGGACTTAATTTTTCATTCAATGTGCGTTATGGCACCACAGCCACCAGAGATTTGTGTATGTACTCACACTACACGCAGCTTCCTCTTCAGTTTCAGTTTGAAATACCCAGTAAATGAACTTGCGAACTGATAATTCATTCTATAAAGTCATTATTATACTGTCAGTACTGACCCTTTTCTATTCGTGCTTAACTTCCTGTGTTTCCCTTTTTGCATCATACACCGTGTCAGAAAACTACTAACGCTAACAAAACCCCTCCTTAGTAGAGTACGGTACTTTGCTTATAGTAACCCTCCCCTTTCATAGTAAACTGCTCACTATAACAATAAAAGTACCCTCTCTGAGTAAAGTCACATTCAACAGTTCCCTATTTTAGTAGCTCCTCAGACTTACACTTTCCTCATAGAAATAAAACATTAACGGTTCTCTTTCGTGGTAAAATGTTCACACTAAGTGAACTCACACTCACACCAGTCTCCTCATGTATCAACTAAGTCTCCCTTCGTTGTAACAGTTACTCTCATGTTCTCTATACATGCTAAAGTTTCTGTAAATACAGTATCACTTCTCATGCTAGTTTCTATTTGTTACTGTGTACAGTTTTGAATAAGTTCTTTACGAACTGCACCTGGTGTGTTAAATCGAAAAAAGTTCAAAATGGTGGAATGTTTGAACCATAATGATCAGGGTATAGAACGGTTTCAAAAGTGTAGCAAAAAAAACGAGCATATACCGTATCCGCAACTGTACGGTACCATAATATTACATGCCAACCCGTCCTCTTTCCATAGAGCTAAAAATAGTTTTCTTCATCCTCCTCATATTATCTATTAGTACAGTATTAGTTACTTACTGTGTCGTTCCTTAGTACAGTACGTGTATTTTCAGTAAGGTTACCCATCCTTGCGTAACCATACGTTATTGATTTGGCTCGATCGGTTTTGAAGTCGTCCTGGCCTCACATGTGGTACGTTAGGCTATCTGTCTGTTCTAGTCTACGTAGCTATAACCAAACCTCCATTACCTTTACGTTTCTAGTTTTTGCTCGTGTCAGCATTAACCCTGACTTTTCCAACGGACCTAAGATATATACTAAATTATTTGACTTGAGATACCTCTCTACACTGGAAATTCATATTTTTTATCAATAGGCTACTTGAAATAGATCAACGTTTTTGTTTTCTGGTGACATTAGGCCTACAGTACTCTCCTTTCACTACTCGTGTAAACTTTTATAAATTTAGACAAGAGACCATTTGCTTACCAATATGTGTACTTTTACTCTCAGTCCCAGAAGTAACTTCCTCTTGCCATGACGTTGCATTTGTGTATGTTGGTGGTGGTGCTGTGGTCATTGATTACGGTACAGGTTGAAGCCTAAGCTGATATTCAATGTAGACACTTAATTTTGTCGGTAGATTGGTGGCTATAAAATCAGTCGATTCGTGCCCACTCAACATAGCTTCTTATGATTATTATAGGGGAACCTGTATTCTCCAAGGTATCTTACCCCTTAAAGAAATATTTTCCAATTTGGCCCACTACATGTAGTCTTAGATTTACTTGGTTGGCGTTTTTTTTTAGCTACGGTATGTTGATATTGTATCCTTACTTTACCATGGACTTACTCGTCAGTCTGTTTTAAAAAATTGATGTACCGGGTACCGTAAGTCCTAATTCCTCTTCACCTGCCACATATCAAGCCCTGCCTGTCTAATTTCTGCCCTTTCATATTAGTATACAGTTTTTCCTCTGCACTGATTTTGTATTAGTCCAATTTACCAATCCATTTCTTAGTAGTTTGTGTGGGTCCGTTGTTGTCTGAGGCCCATTCTGCCCCTGGCCACCTCTGCTATCAAACCCAGGCAGTGTGCCAACTCCCTTTTGGCCGATATTTCAGTTTCTCTGGCAGGATAAGGGAGAAATATCTCGCCTGTATTTCATGTGTTCTACATAGTTGTCCTTTAAACTAGTTCCAAGTTGGTGTTGATGCTTTTTAAGTACTTGCTGTAGCGTGCTGTCCTGAATCGTGTGCCTGGTGAATAGAGATGAGAGGTAATGCTATCTGTGTAGGCTCTCTGCATACCACGCTTCTGCTAAAGTGGGCAAAACACGTCTGAATGCTAAATTGCTAGTAAAGGACAGCTTATCATTTTTGTATCAGGTATGTGCAGGGTTTAGGTATGTTCGCCTAGGGAACGTTGTATCAGTTGTTGCATTCCTGAGGGTTGCAGAAACCCGAGCAGGTGGTAAATGTGTGGGTCTGGCTCGGGTCCCAGGCTGCCTACCCTGTCATGCTGGAACTGCTTCGTCTCAAGTTGTGAAACTGCTGTACACAGGTCGCGTTGCCTTGCTTCTTTGCATTCCTTGGTGTTACACAGTGAGGAACAGGTGGTGGTGTGAGCGGGTCCTAGTGTGATGTTTGTAAGTTCCCGGCTGTGGCGAGGATGATGGTAGTGGTGCGGCTGTATAAGGACCTGCAGGGAGAGGCGAGGCACAAGCCAGATGCCTCGCTCCGACACAGCTTCCTTCCTCCCTCCCACCCTCAGCCTCTGATACCCTTGTGCACGCCACACAGATGGAATTTGTTGATACGTATAGTTGCTCCTTTGCCCATCTTACTCATGCTATTTTCTTGGTTAGATTAATTATAATATATCTTGTTGGTAACTTTCCTGTGCTTTTATGGTCAAGTTATTGATTCTTGGTAGAAACTGTATTGTTCGGAACTTAAGATACTGTAGGCTAGTTTAGCATACTATGGTTTAGCCTGTCATAGTGATTTTATGATCCTGTATGGAGGGGTACCTATTCCCTACCCACGACATTTCCTTCCTTATCTCTGTTTTCACTTTGTTCTGTTTGTTCCTTAATGTAACGTTTCCTCGGGTTTGTGAGTCATTTGTACTTCATCAGTGTGAGGAAAGCGGCAAGCAATACATTGTACTGCAGAGAAAGGGAGAGTGGGTTGCAAGTCCCTAGTGGGTTTCATATATCGAACGAGGAGAGAGGACAGAAAGGGAGAAGAGATCAGGAGACAGTGTAGGGATGACAGAAGCGAGAGGTGGATGAATAAGGTATAGAGGGATCACATGAAAGGAGGAAAAGAGATGACAGGACAAAAGCTGGCGGGCTGAGAGGACAGAGGAAAGAGGCAGTGAACCCGGTACACCAGCCAGCCATCCCGGTAGCAGCATATAATATATCAAGTACTCAGCCCACCACCCCTCCCACCCTCATGTTAGGACTAAAAGCCGTGAGATAATCAGTCTTGTGTGTGTGTGTGTGTGTGACCGGTAACCCTAACAGCCAGCCACCACACTGATGCCTACCCAAGTCTTCACTGTTGTTATAAACCCATATAGTGTGTACAGTACGTAGCCAGTTTATACACGGTAACTGATCCTATAGGTTACATACCGTACCTCTGTAACATTGACTAGTCTGTAGGTTAGGGTTTATAGCAATGGAGTTATTATTGGGATCCTTAAGTCGTCAGACCTAGTGCCTACTTCCTGTTCTCCGTCTTACCTATAGCCTAGTCTCCCCCCCCCTCCCCCCCATAGACCCTTGTCAGTTCAACCCCGATGTTCTGTGTTTATCGTCCTGGGCCCCTGAGGTGACTACTTACCTGTTTTCGTACCCCCTACCCCATCCCTTGGTTACCTTCTGCTTACCTCTCTGGCGTCTGCTGTTTGTCTGCCTGCCAGCCTCAGTACCGTACTCTTGGCTGTGATGTCCCGTCTCTTCCCACGAGCTATTTTACCTCTGTAGGCTATCTGGCAACACCGTACCCCTAATACATACACCCACTCTCTCTCTATCTCTCTCTCTCTGGATTTGCACCACCAAAATTCTTCCGTCTGGTCCTTGTTGACTTCTTGGTAACCATGGGAACGGTAGGCTATACAGTTTCACCCGCATGTTAATTTTGAGGTGTGACCTGTGTAGGCTTAGTTATTTTGCAATGACAACTACCGGACTGCAGTAACATTGCAGAACACTCTTGATCATAATATTTTTTTTTTAATTTGAAGTTTTGGGGTACAAATTGGCCTATTGCTGTTGAATTCTAAAAATTATGCATAATGATGTTGTATTGAACAACAGTAGATGAGGTTGAAAATGTGAGATGGGATTTTGAAACTAGGTTATTAGACCTCGTAGTCTGGTGTTGCCATTAGTATATAAAGAACCAGTAAAGAAAAATGACACGCTATATTTTGTATGTAATGGTTCTAAACAGAGAGAGTGGGGAAGGAGGTTGTGCTGGCTGGTAGGAGTGAGGGAGAGGGAAAGAGCGGGTGGTCTGAGGATGAGGTTGTGTGTGTGTGTGTAGGGGGGGGGGAGGGGTAAAGGGAGGAGTAGTCATTTTTAGCAGGCATGATCATGTATTGATTTTGGAGTTGCGTCTCGGTAGCGGTGGTGGTGGTGGAGGCGGCGACGACTCCTCACTATCACACGAACACGAACGAAAACAATACGAAAGCTTGTGGGAAACGTCTGAGTCGGGCAAGGGTTGATGTTTACGCTAATTGTGGTGTATCAGGTGAAGCATTTGTTGTCGGGGTGGACGGGGTTGGAAATACCTGCAGGGGGGAGGGTTGCTGGATAAGAGGGGGTAGGACCCGTTGGGGTAACTTCGGAGTGGGGAGAGTGGGTGCAGCTATTGGAGGAAAGGTAAGGGGTGTTTGGGAAGTGAAAACAAGGTAGCAGACACTGATTCTTTAACATATATTTCTGTTTTCGAGGATTAATTGGAAAGGAGGTGATCCAGGCCTAGTTTCATTAAGAATAACCGGTTTAGTAGTACCGGTACCGTACTTTAAGATTAATGAAAATAAAATGTGGTAGTTATTCCTGCCTGCATCTTTACGTGTAATGAACTCTTGTAGACCTAAGGTGTAAATTGTGATTATATGTCCATTATATGATTGTTAAAGGTTATTGTGAACAGGCTAGGCAGACAATAACCAGCATCAGAGGATAGGGGTCGAGTTAACGCTAATGGTGAGTGATGGATGGAGGGATGACGGTGGTGGACAGACGTGTGTATGTGCGTGTGTGCTGGGGGATGCTGGAGGAGATGGTGATGAATGGTGGTCGGGAACCTGAAGGATTGTGGCTCGAGTTAAAGACGATGATGATTTGTGTAGGATTTGAGGTGATGATGAAGGATGGAGAGAGAGAGACTGATTCAGGGGAAGGTGAAAGGGGCATCACTGGATGAGAAGAAGGGGGCGAGTTGTACAAATGAGGTAGGCCTATAAATGAGGATGGAGAGCGAGTGAGGCAAGACGGGGCCAGGTCAGGGTGGTAGGTGGATGTGGGAGACAGGGCTGGCTGTGTGAAGTGAGGGGGGGTATGGCTGGCTGAGTTGGGTGAGGATGGTACACGTGTGTAGGAGATAGGGCTCGGTGGGTGGATGAAGTTTGTGTGGTAGGAAGTTGTGAGGGGAATGAAACTAAGTAACAGGAAGAGATGGATGGTGGTTGTAGTGGTGGGTGCGTGAGTGAAGCAGGGTTTGATGGGTGAAGTTAGTGAGGGTGGCAGGAAGACCCCAGTAGACGTGACATCCGCGCCCCAGGCAACCCCAACAGACCTCCCACACTCCTCCTCCACATCTCTTTCCGCCCTTCATTCCATCACACACTTCGTATACCTTGTCTACAGCCACTCCGCCTCCCTCTGGTAACTCCACGTTGGATTCCACGACATTATCCTCTGTAGCATTCCTTGTTGCTCACCTACACGTTCTCGTATTCTCACACGCGTCTCCTGTTCATTCCCCTTTCGTCCGGATGTGTGTATCGTCATCCACACGTAACCAGGACAGTACTCCCTCCTCGTCTACTTCTCGGTTACACACTCAAAGGCTACAGTCCCACCCAGTTATACGGCACATGCCATCCAACTTTTTCCCAAGCCTCATCTCAAGCTGTCGAACACAGGCTAATCTTGTACAGTTGCCCCTAAGGATTCTATGACCGCTATTCCCCATAACCCACACGGTCCCTCTTGTCTAATATACCGGTACTATATCCACACAACAACACTAACTTCCTTCACACACACCCACACCGCACCCAACTGCTCACATCATAATGTTAACCACTTTTGTGCTGTTGTCGATGTATTCTCCCTCTTGTACTGTACTTCCTCGCCTCGCACCACCATTACTCCCTCTGCAGTCCGCCGCCCTCTACACACTTCCTTCATGCATAGGACGCCAACACACTGGATCTAATCCCACACAGTTCCCAACCACTGATTCAGACCGTTCCCACCCACCAGTTCACACACTCTGTAAGCTGCATACACCCACCCCTCCTCATCCACTCTTATCTTTCCCAACACCCACCCCTCACTCTTTACTGGCAGTCTCAAAAGCACACTCATCCACTCGTCAGCCTTTCTCACTTAAGAGTATGACTTCCTCTACAGTCTTTTCTTCCATATAGCCTACCCTCCTCGACCTGGTCACACACCCTCTGTAGAGCACCCTTACCACCACCACCTTACCTTCCCTCCCCTCCACCCTCTCACCTTCATCCAACCAGTTCACGCACTCTCAACCTCCACTTTTTCCCCACACCCTGTCACCCCAGCCCACACACTATTACTTTAATTTCCCGACACTCTGTCACTCTTTCTCAGTTCCTCTATCCCCACACACCCGTTATCCTCCTCGTGAGCCACACACCAACCCCATGCATGCTCTAGCCAGGCTGGCCTCGCCGCTAACCTGACGCCAGGCCGCCGGCATGTTTTGTCACCAGAGCGGTCCCACCACAGGGCTGGCTTGATACTAGACCCCTCCCTTCCCGGCCCTTATTACCGTCCTCCATATTCGCCTTCAGCCCTTACAGGACCTAGTTTCAAGATGGAGTCCATGTCATTGCTTAGAGTCTACATTAACACTGCAGCGAATTCAACGTGTGGTACAATATTCTACTGTATGATATAGAGTTCAGCAGGAATGAGAAGATAGTTCTACATTTAACTGCATAAAAGTGGTACAATACGTGTGTCTTGAGGATATTGGTGCTGTGCTGATGAAGGGAATATTAACCCTGCGTGGCTGTACGAACATTCACCCTCCTTGTGAAGGCTAGTTGTCTCTTGTAATTCCTACTGTATATCACTTTGCCGCACGCCGTCATTGTAACTCTGCCTGTAATTATTGTAATGCTTGTAGTCTTTCCACTACGAGTTGTAGGGCGTCATGATAGAAGAGGTATTTGCACCTTAAAGTAGAGCTGTACCGTTACTTGCTGCTTGGATGAATGACATTCGTGTAGCCTATAGTGCTGAGTTTCCCAACTTGTTCCTCTCATTCATTTTTTCCTGACAAGTTTGAGATACATGTTCCATTGCTAATCACTAGTTTTCTTAAATTACTAAGTCTCATGGCGCGCCGTAATGGGAAAAATGGACCAACATTTTTCAGTTACTGAACAAAAAAGGAACACTAACATTGTTGAATGCCAGAGTTGCAAGCAAGTGAAGTTGAACACTGCTTCGTTATGTAAATTGCTTACTGCAAATCATAAAATACTGGTTGGTGGAAAATGATGTTAACTGGACTCTCGTACATGAAAATTGTAGGATACGCGTTTATTTCCCCAGCTGGGTTGCATCGATCCTTTCTCTATTCTCAAGAGGTAAAAAGGAAAGAATTGTTGTATATTGGCAACGTAGAGGGTTAATAATGGTATATGATGTAGTGTTATGTGCAGTATGATATGGGGACAACCCACTCGTTACACGTCAACCGTTATTGGGGTGAAATTATATAGGGAATAAATAGGTTGGGACTGATATGGACGTCTGTAATTGGTCGTATTTAACTATTTATGTGACTGGTAGTTACCTGGGCATTATGTAGAGGGGACGGACAATAATTGTTCGTGTGTACCTTGCCCATACCATCTCTTGGCCTTGGCCCAAGGTAAACGTGCCTGTTCCACGTCAACATTGTTCTCTTGTTAGTTACATAGCCTAATCTATGTTGAGACATGCTCGTAAACCAAGATTGCAGTGTTTTTTAAGAACCATCACTTTATTTGCAAGAAATATTTCTGAGTGGCCTTGTAGAACAGGGAGCTAGTGCTTACAATATTTGCTTGCTATAAACACTCAAAAATATTGTCACATGACGTTGATATTTAAATCTCTTGTCAGAATTTTTCATTAAAGAGTTGTACATATTCACCAGTTTTCATCCTTTATGAACAGGTTTTATGAGTCTCGCAGATTAAAAAGATGTTTTGAAAAGCAGCGGTGCTCATTTTGTCGAGTTTTAGAACTGCGAACGCCAGAATTTGCATGTAGTTAAGAGTGGGACAGCAGCAGGGGTTTTGTCTTAATACGAAGGCTCTTCATGTTGCCAGATTCTAAAGGATTGACTGAGTTTACTTTAGCTTCAACCACAAAACACATCTTACACTTCAAGCCTCAGGTACCATATCATGTTACCGAAGAAACTCTCTGGCTTCTTGTTGAATTTCAGTATCGCCAAGGAGGGAAATGAATGAGGTCTCCACAGTTGCCAGAGACGACAAAGAACGGTTCAGTGTTGCCAGACGATAATAAAAGCTGCCGCTGGTGCCAGATATGGAATGAATAGCCCCCAATGTTGCCAGACACGAAAAGGAACGCCCTCGCTGATGCCAAGGGTGATAACAGACCCCCACAGTTACCAGATACGAATGGGAACAGGAATTTTACACAAGAGTTTAGATGGTTCTACAAAAGGCGTTATATTGAGGGTGGGGCGTTGGCTAGAGTGCGGGCGTGATGGAAGGATGATGGTGGGGTGGGCGGTGGGTGGTGGTACCGGTAGTGGTTGGTATCAGTTCTGCTACATGGTGGAGGGGGCACGGAGAATAGACCGGGACTCAGTTGATGGTGTGAAAGGATGTATAGATCTGGAGCCTCGGTTGGTTGGTGTGTGTGTGTGTCGATAAGGAAATGGTGTATAAGTAATCAATGTAGATATCTGTACAGTAGTTTTTGTTGTGTTTGTAGAATGCCTATATTATAATAACTAGTTGTGTAATGGAGATGCTACGTAATAACCACAACATAACGCTCGTACTGTAATGCTTGTAACTATAATGTGGTAATGTTAGGAAAGAATTTTTGGGTGCTTGAAACTATTGGAAGTTATTGGTCAGTCTCGTAGCGTATAGGAATGAATACAACGTCCAAGTCGATGTGAATGAGGGAGTGGGTATAGTACGGTAGTATAAACGTATGAGGGAAGGACATAACCACTGAATCTAGCCTATAGGAAGGAGTGAAGGGATAGCCATAACGGTCTCCAGTGAGTGTGGGGGGGGGAGGGGGAGGGGGCTGGCTACGGATGGATAATGGCATCAGTATTCCACATCCTCATCCGTTCCATCCCGCCTATCCTCCCGCCGCAGCTGCACCGATAACAGTTTGAGCGACGCAAATGGCTCTTATTACGACGACAATGAATCGCTGATAATGCCGGTAATAATAGCGACGCTGATGACGGGAAGGAAGAAGAAGAAGAAGAGAGAGGGAAGGGGGTGTAGAAGAGGAGGGGGGGGGATAACGAAGGTAGAACCGCCCGTGTGTGGAGCGTGTTGGGGCGGGCGGCTGCTTGAGTGGAGAGAGTGTGAAGAGGTCATGAGGAGGTGATGGAGGGCCTCATGTCTGGTTATGAACTATCTGTCTCGTATGTAGCCTACAGAAAAAAAACATAACAATTAGAGAAACTTCAGAACCCCTTTTTCATTACATATCTCTCTCTCTCTCTCTCTCTCTCTCTCTCTCTCTCTCTCTCTCTCTCTCTCTCTCTCTCTCTCTCCTCTCTCTCTCTCTCTCTCTCTCTCTCTCTCTCTCTCTCTCTCTCTTTCCTTCCTGGTCGGTCAGTTCAGTAAAGCTCCCTCGATTTTACCTTCCATGTTTTCCTGGAGATTGTCGGCATATTTTTCCACTAACATAAGTGTTGCACAAAATTCGTGGTGAGAAGTCCAGCTGTGTTACAAGAATGCTACAAGGAACCTCCGCCCAGACTCAGTTTGGACACCGTCAGGAGTGCCACGCCTTACCGGGACCAAGTTAGGGATTGGAAGGGCGGGAATTTGGGCGTCTTTATTATCGATAAAGTGCAGGGAGGTTTTCCGTCTGCATTGTATATAAAAAGTGTTGAGTATATTTGAAGGTCATTTGGGAGAGAGGGAGAAAGAGAAAGAGAGAGAGAGTATATACCGGTACGTAAAATATAACATTTACAGGTTGATGGTCATTTAGTAGTGACTATAGCCTAATATAAGCCAGGGTCGTTTGTGATCTTTTACCAACCTTCAAGTTACACGCCTTATGACTTCCAACTCCAAATATTTGTGTTACTGATTTGACGTTGGTATGGAACAGCTTACGAAGGGCAGGGAAAGTGCACGTAGGCTACTTGGAAGGGTCATACTCTTGTAGGGTATATTAATTTGTAATAAAGGCTGCATTGGTATATTTACATTACGATCGGTATATTTTACTTGGAGATCTGATATACATTATGTTAGATATATAATGTCTGTTTATTATTTATACAGATTGTATTATATGAATATGTAAGGTTGCTTAGACAAAATATGGAAACTTCGTACTATGGAAAACTTATAAATAAAAGCTGTTACGAAAAATTTGCCATGGGTACCACAGCCACTGCTATAAAAAGTGTATGTATGAAAGAACGATCCGATTGGCCCACCATGAATATGTAGTCTGAGTGGAATAGCCAAACTCAATGTGTGTGTGTGTGTGTAAGGGGGATGTGGACAAGGCCTAGAGTGTGGGTGTGTATTGGTGTAAGGTGTGGTTGGATCGGGTGTTGTTTGGTGGTTTAGATTACTGGTATGAGTGTGGATGTGGAGCAGCACGGTGGTTGTAAGTGTAAATAAATGTGGATATTCCAACCTGGTGTATAATCAAATGTATGGATGTGAAGTGTAGTTAGTGCGAAAATATACTCGTATAGGCCTATGATATATTTAAATGCAAGAGTTAAGAATAGGACTACGAGGCCAGTTTTTATTGTGGCATTTCCATCTCATACCTCTCACAAGTATTTAATTGTACTGTACCAGTTTCATAATAAACCAACTGTAAGTGTGTGTGTGTGTGTGAGTAGGAGAGAAGAGGGTTGGTGTTAGGGAAGGTAGGAGCCCAAGGCGATGATTTCCATTTGTCTGTGTGCTTTGTGTGGGACAGCTAGCCATTGTACCCTTGGCCGCACCCTCACCGCATGCGGCCACCAACTCCCTCACACACTGACTCAACCACCACGCACTATACGCACCGTTTACTCCTTCAAGTACTAGACTATCCAGGCACCACCACTCTCTTCTACATTGACTCACACTAGTAGGCTACACCCACTATTGCCTCGTGATGCCTATAGCCTTGAAACACATTAAAGTGTAGCCAACTAGCCTAATGGTAAAGTACAGTATAATACATCGTAGTTTCAATATGATGAATTGCTTATATTACTAACAAACCCAGGACGAATTCATTTCTGTATTATTAATAGGAATTCAACATTCATTGTTTTCGTATATAACGATAATAGTAACCATTCTATATCACAACCATTTCCATTCTTGCTGCCTGTGTGATTAGTCTCTTGTTTATCCGTCTTGCCTTCAGTTTACCCATTCACTCCACCTGCTATCATCACTGCTAGGTTATTGTCACTGACGTACCTCATTCTACTCTTATTTATAGGCTGTCCAAGTACATACCATCACCAACACTCCACTCCCTCACTGCCTTAACCCAACCAGCACAGCACACTCGTTTACTCCCACTCTCTTAGAAAAACGACCTCGTCCCTCCTTCGCTCCCAGTATCACTCTTCTACTGCCTAAATTACACTCGCTCCCAGTCTCCCTCGCAGTCTTTCTCACATCAACCCTCCTCTTACTACCTACAGTAAGGTCTCTCTCTCTCTCTCTCTCTCTCTCTCTCTCTCTCTCTCTCTCTCTCTCTCTCTCTCTCTCTCTGCGTTAGCCTACTTACCCCTGACACATGCGTGACTGTATTGTCTAACAACACCTGTCTTATATGCTGAGCTGAGTGTTGGGCTTTGATAGCATTTTGTGTATGTGTGCGAATATTTATCACCAAGCCAGGTGTTCAATTTGCATATTTTTCGGCACAGGTGTTGCTGCTTATTGATATCGATAAAATTCTGTTGATGCAAATAGGATGGATATAGTTTGGCTGCAGCTGTCACATTTTTTTCGAACCAGTTAAGTATAGTTTACTTCAACCAACAAATAGTGCTGTACTTATTACATAGCATTTCAGTCTCTCTTTCTCTCTTTCTCTCTTTGGTTACTATTCTACAGTGCACTTCATCACAGCCATCATATATCTACCTGCTGACACTCAAATCACATTAACAACCACGCATAGACTACAATCACAAGAGCACATAGCCTACACAGACACATATACACACGACTCACACTGGCACTGCACGCAATACAAACATAAGCCATTTCACACACACACATACACACACACACACACACGCCGCTTCACATCAGGTACCAACGCCACCACTGAGCCCTGAAAAAAAAATATAAAAAGCCGTGGCATTAATAGACGAATTCATGTTTTTATAATGCATATTATTTACGAGGGAAATCCTGGCAGATTACAAGTCTCTTTCATCATTATAGACTTTTTTTTCCTCTGGTGAACGTGAGCGAGGCGTGATTATTATTTGGTATTGTAATTGTTTTAAAAACTGCCCAGCCACACAATCATTCCCGGTCAATGCCCCCCCCCCCCTCCCTATAAATTTTTATGGTATGATTACAAATTATTATTGTTATTATTATTATTATTATTAGTTGTAGTGGTATTAGCCATAGTAGTAATAGTGGTGGTATAGTGGTAATAATAGTATAAACTTTATCATACTATTTATATTCTATACCGGTTGTGGAAACTGTACCCTAGTTATGGTGAAGTGTTTACCGGATATAATTATATAATTGTGGTTTGTTTAATCCTGTTAATGTACCGTATCATTGTTTGTGTTGGTGTGGATACTAAGGTTATCTGGACAACACGTGTACAGTACACAAAGCAGCGAGGTAATTTATTGTAATGAAGGCGGATGTTCTCTGGTGTGTGTATGTGTGTGTGTGTGTGTGTGTGGATGCGTGTGTTGGTAATGTGGTCTCGATAGACATAAGGGACCCTGTGATGTGGTCATAATATTGGAGATTAATGAGTCTTTCAACATTGCCACGAAACCCCATCTATATAGAAAGAGTTTGCTTCGTGGTATAGTCTTAAGCTTTAGATTCTGGAGGTAGTCAGTTGTAATTGAGTTACCAGAAGAGAATATAACCTTACCTACCCAAGTCAGCAGCGTTCCCATGCCTGGCTACTAGAGATTCACCACACGACTCACAAAAACCTGCTGTACTCGAGAGAAATGCCGCCCTTCCGTTCATACGGTAGTTCCAGATGAGGAGGAACCCCGATTTACAACGTGTTGGTGCTCCTTCTTCAGCCCAAACAAAGTCTTTCCCCACAAAATAGCATATACCCTAACCCTAATGACTGCATGTACCGGTACTGCTCTTAAGAACCCTATGATTGTGTATGAACACTGCCCTCTGGACTATAGGGCAGTGGGCAGTGGTATGAGACCTGTTGCCTTCTGATTTCTCCTGACTATGCCACGAAACAAGCTCCTTCTATATAAGTGATGGTGTTTCGTGGTAATATTTGAAGAACTTCCTAATCTTCGATTTTCTGACTACATGAAGGGGTTACTTAATGTTATCTTTTCAGTCACGCAAATCACTTGTTGGGGGAAGAGGAATCCAAGGGAAACGGTCGATTCTGTGTTGTCACCAAGTTGTAGTAAATGAAATTGAAATTACTGTCGCCTCCTTATGTTAGGTGTGGGATTTTAACGTCTTGTTCCTTCCGTTTTACAGCACATGCGCAGTAGGGAAAAAACGAACCAAGCATAATTAGTTAGTCACCCAGGGGACAGTCATTCTTCACCACGCCCAGCACTGAGGTTACTGCCACGTCGATTTCACCTCCAACAATAAATAAAACACTGCCAGTCTTTTTTACCCCGAGTCAATAGAGCTAATATTTTCCACGCCTGATTTATGTATTCCTCTCTGATGTGTGTGCAGGGTACGAATTGTGTTAGTTAAAAGGAAGCAGGTGGGTGAGGCGCAGAGCTGCATTCATTATTAGCTGGTGAGATACGTCGTGTTGAATGGTGATGATTGGTTTATATACTGTACGTACATATTACTCGCGACTGAAGTTGGATGTCGTTATACTGGGTGTGTGAGGGAAGGGTGAGAGGAGTCAGTATATATGTCTATGTATCAGTACGTGGCCTTATAATTATTATGATATATATGTGTGGTCTGATTGAGGTTATAATTTTCTGTGTCTCCTCGAGTATAAGTGTGATGGATTTGTTGTGTGATGTGTCTTTGCATGTGTAGGATTGATATAGTCGTCGTCACTTCAGCTGCTAATCTGGACGTGCCTACTCGCCCCACTGGCAGACACCCAAGCCTTTGATCTCAGCTGCGTCAAAAATGGATTCAATTGGGTTTAATGTGCAGACGTATAGCTTATCTGTATATACTGGTCGTGCCCCTACTTCTCGTTCACTATATAATTCCCCCCCCCCCCCCCCCGTTACCTTTCCAGTGATATATACCCCTGCCAGGACCCCAAGGTTGTTTGTCTCCCCTCAGACGGCAGCGACACCCGTGGCTCCCCTCGCCTGCCTTCACTCACCCGCTTCTCTGTTTACCTTGACTCAGTCCGTCGTGTGTGTATGTGTGTGTGTGTGTGTTTGTAGAAGAGACAGGATGTTGGTGAAAGAAAGAATGTGGATGGTCAAAGACTATAAGGGGTTTGTGCATGAATATCATAAAACTTGTATGTAATTTACTGTGCTAGTCTATTCATGTGAATAAATAAACATTCGGTGCAAACAGAACGTTGTTATCTGCTGCTTTTTATGTATACAGAGTTCATTGTTAAGCTCACAATTTTTCTTGTAATAGGCCTACGCCTTTAATTTTTCTCTCCTTCTCTTCCACTACTTAAAGCTCGACCTGTCTTTCATTTTATACCAAAGCTGGATTATGGATTATGCACCATACCAGGAGTTATCAACAGCTTTTCCTTTCTGTTTCGTTAGATTATAAGAGAATCATTGGAAATAAAGGTTCTTCCTCATAGGCTACATTGCTCGTTTTCTAGTCTACCTATGTGATATATTTCCTTTCCATACCTTATACTATTTTCTGATCTTTCAAGTATTGTTTCGTTCTTGTTATAATGTGTCTTTGTTATCATGCAGGAACTATAACTATACATTTTCCCAGTAAGTCGTTTGAACCTTGATACGATCTGACTATAAAACTGGCCAATTTAAACCTTCTGTAAGTTGTGCCGGAAACATCCAAGTGTTAAGTGAGTATATATACTTTTCTATTCACTTTTGCACACTTGAACAGTGACAAATGACTCGGTAGAACAAAACAACCACATTCAACACTCGACTGGCCGATTTATCAAACTGATTAACCATTATAACGTTCAAGGCAGTGGATGTTTTGCCCAGTCTTCAGGAACCGGAACTTTTGACCCCAGAGAGTATAAGTAGAGGGTGAGAGTTAGGGAGACCTGTTGTCTTTCCTGTCTCACCGTCGTTACTACTACATACAAATAACAATGTAGCTATGTATTTAACCTGTGAAAATTAGTCCTGAATATAACTAACTACATATTGGCAAGAAAGTAAAGCGACGTCATTGGATAGATAAACGTCAAGATAGAATTGCTGTGATGTCATGCTTTTAGTTTGCTCTTAGATTGATTTTAGTGATAACGTTTTATATATATTTATACACTTGCCATTTATACGCCCCATATCATATAGAATCTGCATGTGTGATCTGAATGTCCAGGCGATATATGTATAGGTTTTTATATGTTTTTTTTTCAATGTATAAAATTGTACGTTCTTTACTTGCTGTATTTACTGGCTACGAAAACACGAGATTTGTATGTACAGTTTCGCAACTCGAATGTGGAAAGTGAAATGCGTGTTATCGAGTGATCACTGGGAAACATGGAGGGGTTGTGGTCTAGATAATGCACACACACCAAAAAAAACACACACACACGCCCACACGCACACACTTCCATTAGTTCTCACGCACCCACAGGGAAATGAGTGAAAGTTTTGGTGAGTTAGAAAGGTGTGTGTATGGTAAAGGGAAAGGGGCGTGAGAGACGAGGGAAGAGGGTGGGAACTGTAATAGAAAATTATACAATGAATGTAGAAAGTGAGCTCGTCCAGTTAAGAGTCTAGTTCTATAGGCTATCGGTACTTGCAAATCTAGAGAGAAAAAAAAGCAACACTTTTATAAATGGGCAAAACATCGAGATTCCAAACACGATATAAATCCTAATGCAAGTTATTTTCGGAAAATTTTAGGTTACTGATAATAAGGATTTTTTAGAGACATATATTAATTATGACGACCACTTATCATTGTGTCTATATTGAAGGGTGTGTAGTGTTGAATGTGAGAATAGTACAGTAACCTACTATTTCGACAGAGAAATTCCTGCCTCGCTTAACTTTATGGTTGAATTAAACAAAACTGGTTAAATTGTTGTTCCAAGCCATTAACTGAAACCCAGCCAAATGGAGCACGTTAAAAGATATGATAGGAGAGAGAGAGAGAGAGAGAGAGAGAGAGAGAGAGAGAGAGAGAGAGAGAGAGAGAGAGAGAGAGAGAGAGAGAGAGAGAGAGAGAGAATGAATGCTTAATAATATGATTGACTTATTATATTTATGGAATATTATGTATATGAAAGAAAAGACTCGTTACACATAATGACAAAAGAAAGAACCTGTTGTTAGCGTTGGTGATTAAGTGAACCATGATATTGAGAGGAATATGTTATAGTTAAGTATTACATATTACACGTTGACTTTAAATGAAAACAGGATACATATATATCATTACTAACATCAGTATATTCAACAAAGTATAATAGGAAATATTCTGAAGTCACATGCCAAAATCCAGCTGGCAAATCGCGAAAAATCCAGACACTAAGCGTCTCGGCGAATCAGCTTTCTCTCTCGTCCCTGTAAATACAAGACTGACGCGGGCCAATCACATCCCACCTTGACACTTGCGTTTTGGGACCCGGCGGTGTTTGTCTATTCACTGACGCATTGTGGGAACAGTTAGTAGATTGGGGTTAGTGTTTTGTTGGAAACTTGGTGCTCTCTTCTAAAAACTCGTCCTAGTAGGTAGTAGTGGTGGTTGTAGGAGTATTTTTGCGTTGACGTTATTTGTTTGCTATGAGAAAGTTGCGGCCACAAGTCGAGTTGCTGCGAAATCAGTGTTGAGTGAAGGCGACTGTGGTGAAAGGTGAAGAAGCATGGTGAACGGAGGAAAGGCAAGGGTGAGAGGTGAAGGGGGAGGAAGGGTTGAGGTGAGGAGGGTGGTGGGAGTTTGAGGTCAGAGGTTACGGTGCTAGGGGGAGGTTAACTGGGGAGGGAACCGAGGTGGAAGGTAAACAGGGGAAGGAGCAGTGCAGGGGGAGGGGAGGTAAACAGGAAAGGAGCAGTGCAGGGGGAGGGGAAGTTAAACAGGTGGAGTGTTAGGCAGGGGCAGGGGGGGGGGGTAGAGTGGGGAAGCAGGAGGGGGGAGGGAGGTAACAGGTGAGAGAGCAGTGCAGGGGGAGGGAGGAGTAGGGAGGTAACAGGTGGGGGAGCAGTGCAGGGGGAGGGAGGGAGGGGAGGGGAGGTAACAGGTGAGCGTGTGGTGGGGTTGAGGGATTAGGAAGGACGTAAATCTGAGTGAAGTGCAGGGGAGGAGGAGAAACGATGACGGGTGATTGAGAACGTGTGTGTGTGTGTGTTGCAAGCATGGTGCAGGAAGATTATTGACTGATAGTCTTAATATATGTATGTATGTATGTAATATAGTAACACTACTTGCCAAGATTATGTCTTTAGTTTAGTATAGTTAAACAAAATAATATATACAAACCATTGGTGCTTATAAGGGTTTTAATATTTTTTCTCATTTTATTTCAGGTACGTATTACACATGGCTCTCCTGGATGCCGTCTGCCTGCCTGTCTGTGTGTGTGTGTTTGTGTGTGTACCATTGACGTCACACTCACCTTAAGCAAGCAGCAAGGGTAAGAAACATGTCGGGTCACTTGAGGTTACTGATTCCACAACAAAATATATCACCCCTGCACGATCTATTTCTTGCCTCTAGGTTTGGCCTTCAATGGGGAACTTTGTAGGAGTTGCATTAAGTTGATTCTTATTGTCAGTCCTGTTAATCTATTTTCTCTTACAAACAAATTTCTTAGGTTGTAAAATTTCTGGTTCGGGTATCTTTTAAGTTTGGTCCTTCATATTCATTGTGTTTCTATCAGAGTCGTACATTCGTCTTCGTAATGGTTACTAACATACAATGCATTCCTGTAACCTAATTTCTTACCTACACTGATTTGTCACGAAATCTTTGTTGCCTTATTCTGTATTCTGTGGTCTGTATTTCTTCACACCCCGTGGAGGCTGTATCAAATTCCATTATAGTATGTTTAGCACACACATCCATCCATCCATCCACACTATTATAATAAGTTTAGCGTACACATCCATCCATCCATCCATCCATCCATCTACACTCTTCATACGCCACACCTCCACCACAACAACCATTACCACTGCCAACATCATTCCTTGTGGGTGAACTCGTGTTTTTAACCCTTGCTCAAGTTCAGTGTCGCGGCTTAATATTTGTTTGTTGGCAGATTCCTTGTTGTTTCCTGTGTTGGGGCTGTACGCTCTTACTCTATCTTGATCCACTCTTTGCTTCCCCTCCACTACACCACGCCTTCACCCATGACTCCATATATGTCAAGAAAAGGTCAATATTGGAGTCACTATTTGCAATTACTGACCATATTAGCTGACACCAAACAAGCAAAATGTGGCCGTATGTGTATACTTGTGTGCGCGTGTACGTGTGTGTGTACGCGAGGCGGTGAGGGTACGGTTATGTGTACGTGTGTGCGCGTGTGTGTTCACCCAGACACCCTCTAGACGATTTACGCGGATGGCGACTGTGGAGATTTACTCTTTTTATATGTATTCTCCCGTGTTTGTTTTAATTGCCTACGAATTGGAATGAATCTGTATCGATGCAGTGAATTTCCCTGAATGTTTGAACACAAAAATCTCGGTATAGATATCGTTAATTATTTAAATATTCCACCGACAAATATTTGGCAGTGGAAATAAAAATCAACAGATGATGTCGACCCGCGTGCTTAAAGGCCGGGGGGGGGGGGGGAGATAGGGATGTGGGGGGTGGACGAACGGGCTGTACTCTTTCTTTTATTTCCTTCCTTCTTGCGTTATTCCTCTACATTTTATGTATTTTGTTATTCCATGTTTATTGTTTATTATTTCATTGGTTATTTTTTACATTGTTTGTAAAAAATCTATAATGTGTTAAGGAATTCGTTAAAATGCGTAAATCCGATTTTCTACATTTTTCTTCTTTATCGCATTTTTTCCCTTATTCCCTCATTCATTTCCTCTCCGCCTCTTCCTTTTCTCTTCTCTTCTCTCCCTTACTCCCGTCCTCACCGGCTTGGCAGTGGGACCTCAAGGTTAAACGCGCTGTTGCCAGGTACCACTTTCTCTTCTCCCGTCGTTCATCTTGTTTTATTGAATTTCCTCGCTTTATGTACATTTATTCCCTTCCCCACCTACACACAATTAATGCAGGTGATAATATCTCAAGTACCTCATGCTAGTATCCCGAACTGAAGCCTGGTTAATGAGCCATATAGGTTATTAAATCAAAGTGTTGGTTTGTTTACGTGTGAAGTGTTGCCATACTCTTCCATAATTCCTCACTGAACCCACATGCTTTGGCTTTTCTATTTTTATTCGTCCTCCTCCTGTACTGTACGTTAGGCAGGTTGTGTTTGGATGGAGCTGCTTTGTTTGTTTGTTTGTTTGTTTGTTTATTTCTGGTGTTTTTTTGGCTTCAAAGACTCGGCATTGGTATGGTGTGGCCATAATAGGGATGAAAGTGTTCTAGTTTGTGCTTTGGTGTTGAGGCACTGTGATCTTAGTATGAGTGAACTTTAATGATGTACGGAAGAGAGAGAGAGAGAGAGAGAGAGGGGTATTGAAACGAGTGAAAGGATACACACACACACAGGAAGAGAATGAGAGTAATCGCCTTCCTTCTTTCAACCCGCTGTGGATGTGGAAGTCATTTTACCTGACAACCAAACACTGACGTCAGCAACTTAGTACCACATCTGTTCATTGTCATCAGGAGTGAGTTTGTTGTGTGTTCGTGTGTCTGTGCTGTTTGCTTGTATACGCAGCACACTATCTCAGAGTCAAAGAGTTAGTTTGATGTTAAGGCCAACTACGCATATATTATTATTATTTCACTTTTACTTTTACATAATAATTGTACCAACACCACTGCCCGTTAATGAAGAAATTGTTACTACCATTAATTTTGTTACCGTTACGGCCACATATGTTATGTTACCAGTACCCTCATCAAATCACGGCAGTCACTATCTCAGTATTTTTTGTGCATCACCCAATTCTTCAGCGTTGTATATATATATATATATATATATATATATATATATATATATATATATATATATATATATATATATATATATATATATATATATATATATATTTACTGCTATATGTTTAATATGTCAATATGTTGTAATCTAATCTAATCACCACAATCACCACCATTACTATCAACTACATCCGGATATAACAACTTCACATTGACTGATATCACCACCTTCACTTACATAACTTCATCACAACCTCACCCAAACTTGCCAGCAACACCAATACCACCACCTCATCTGCCAGCACAACTTACATCACCACCACTAACACCACCACACACAAGCCTGCAGCACCATCCCCACACCTGTCCTCATCACCACTACCACCACCACCACCACCACCACCATTACATCAACCATCAGCATCACTATCACCACCACCACAATCACCACACCAGCCTGCAGCAATACCTAGACAACCACTACTAACACCACCACCACCACCACCACCACCACCATTACATCCGCCTGCAGCCACACCAGCAGCAGCACATGAGTGAGTAAGGTGGCCGCCGCTCACGTCTTGAGGTCAACTGCCGCCCCTGACAAGGTCGCAGTACAGGAGGAGGGGGGGGGAGATGGAAGGGGGGCAAGGTTGCTCACACGCACAGGAATGCACACACACATAACGTACACAGGTATACATGACCAAGGAGTTGTAAAGGGACCCAAATTATCATATTGTTTTATTAGGGGACTAAATGTAACATGTTATTTTACACTACACACACGTGAGTTTACTAAGGCCATATTGGATTACTTCTCGTTCGTACACTGTAATCTTTAACTTATGCTTTCATGATGAAGGGATCCTGATTTTCGTTGCCTATAATGAATTATAATCTCAAAACAACACGTAGAAAATGGCTGATTATAAGACAGAACTTGAATACCTTAATCTCATTCACTTATAGAGAAAAGAGGAAGTTTATTAACAAAACACACACACACATACACACAAACACACATAAAGGCAAACAGAGGCAAACACGCACACGAGAATGCAGCAACATCCAGACTGGAATGTGAACACAGAACGGAATGCACACCTGCTCAAGCACTTAGTAGCAGACGCACATACGTTCTGTACATTCCTGGTACATACATACATACATACATACATACTTAGGGGCAGTGACAGGATTTACTAAACAGATAAATGATACATAAATAATACTGTGACTTGTTTTAAGGTTTTATTCGTGTTTCTAAGTGATTACACTAACCACTCATTATCTCTAGGTAATAGTATAATAAATGAAAGGACGTTTTTATTATAGCATACACAATAACAGAGAGAGAAAGGATAAACCAAAAGAAGGTAATGAGAGAGAGAGAGAGACCTTGTTCCATTCTTACTCACTACTTATACAATACATTAACTCACTTTTATCTTTACTGTTTCTTTTCTTTGGTTTTCCCTCATTAATGATAAGTTACTTTATCTGTTTAAACTATAATACCAGAGCACCTTTTCCTATCCGACTTTCTTCTCTTATAATTTTTTATTTCTTGATACTGGTATAGGCTATTAACAGTTGATAAAATTTGAATTGGGACAAACCTTAATATATCCACAACTATTTGAAGAGACCATTAACCCTTAATACAAAAGAAACTGTACATATAATTTTATATTACATACTTATAATCCATACAAATGACTATGGCGTTCCATCAAAAGTTGTCGCAATTCATATTTTTCCAAGTATACTGTACGTAATTTGCAATATTCTGTGTATGAAGGACCAGAACGTTAGGTATTCGTGAGTGTTATGTAAGGTTGTAGAGTTGTTTGTCTAGGACTAAACCACAAGTTTCCTGAAATAATTCAACCCAATTCATTTCAGGAAATGGCATCAATATTTGTTAGATTTTCATCGTACTTGTGTTATTTGTGTAGTAAAGATGGGACGACCAGGTATGATGTACTGTACAGTCGGCGGCAAAAGTTGTGTGTCCATATATATCAAGTCATGAAGTAAAATATGGAAATATAAGGTTCACAGACTCGTGAAATGATATCCCAGAGTAGTTTGCTCATTTGTTCCCTGGATATTGTAATTCTGTGTTGGTGAATGTGTTGGTTTGATGATTATCCTTTATGTTATCTTTAAAAAAACGCTAAGTAAGGTGACAAGACTTTTGCAGCCGACCGTACAATACGTTTTGTGGGTGTAGCATGGGTGGTTATAGTGTTGTGTGTTTGTGAGTGATGGGGATTGTACCGTATAGTGTGGTGTAGATGGTCGTGTGGCGTGTGTGCAGCCATAGTGGTACGTGTGTGTGCAGTGTACAGTATACAGTAAGTATTTGAAGTTAAGCACAAGTTTGGTATGTGATGTGAGTATTGCATGGTGGGTCGGAATATGAGTATAGTAAGACGAGGGGGGCGGGGTTTATTATACCCTGGAACGGGTTGTAGTGGGAAGGGGAAGGGGAAGGGGAAGGGGTGTGTGCAGGCGGACGATGTAGTGAGGGTGTAGTGCGTAGCATCAAGATGGAGGAAAATTGTACCGTGTCGTAGGGCCGAGGGAGGGAGAATCAGTGTGGTGAAGGTGTACCGTTTAGTGTGATGGGGAGAAAGAATGGTTGTGGTGTAGCGGGGCGGAGGAGTGTGTGTGTGTGTGTGTAGTCGAGTGGAGGGCGGATGTAGCCATGTACAGTACAGTAGGTGGAGGAAGGAAGTAAAGTGTTTTGAGGTTGAACGAGTTGTATGTACTTTGGTGCAAGACGAGTGTATCTATAGATGTAGCTTGTAGCGAGGGTGTAAGAAGTGGGAAGAAATGTTGAAGGGAAGGTGTAACGAGGTGGAATGAGAGCTAGTGTATCGAGGGTGTAGCGTTGCAGCGTGGGGGTGTCAAGCCACACAAGGGCGAGCAGGACCCCCATCTTTCTCTACTATCAAGTTTCGGGTCATTGTCCAGCCCCGCCGAGCTCAACCCTGCACCAAGGCCTCAACCCAACCGCCCGCACCCCTCACATATCCTAGTGCCCTTCTCTATCCCTGTCTGCAGATATCCTAGTATGCTTCTCTGTTCCCACTCACACACACACACCTTAGCATCCTTCCATATCGTAGTACCCTTCTGTCTCCCACCCGCACACTCCGTAGTAGCCTACTCCTCAATGTCTTTGATCACATAATACTGTAGTGTCCTTCTCTGTTCCCACCCACACATACCGTACCTTAATACTCTTCCCGGGTCTAGCACTATCCCTCAGCCTCTTCTCAACACTCCCTCCGTATCTCTAAATGAGCCCCCAATATCGCTCCAACCTTCCTTATTTCAAACCCTTCCTTACTCTCTCTCTATCCAGATTATGCTTGTAGTAACATTCTCCCCTGTTCTCTTCACTCCACCCCCATTCCCACTGTACACCCCCCGAAGCAATCTTTCTGTATCAGTTTCAAGGGGTTTTGTTTCAGGGTGGTGGTATAGGTGATACTGGAGGACCCCTTTTGAGTTCGTGATCCATCGTCGTTTAACACTTTATATCTGGACGGTTTCTTTTGGATGGCATAGTGTTTTATAATACGGTACTGTAGACAGATTAGTTCACTAGGCAGGTATGGAGGTTTTGCGACTAACGTGGACGGTTTTAAATGTGGTGTTTTTGCTGTTAATATTGTATAATGTTGACGGTTTGTGAGGACTAGCGTTGCAGACGGGTTTTTCATGACTGACGAAAAATTATAATTGCTATTGACGGTTTCTCATGAATACTTTGGACGGTTGGTTACTCATGATCTGCGTTTCATTATTATAACTTTTGTACCCAGTGAGTCTTACCCAGGGTCCGTGTTGACTTGCAGTACTGATATGGCTGACGTGTTTGTTGTCCAGTTAGAGTCATAATAGCATTGTTAACAGATGTGATGACTTGGCACGAAATGAAAAGCATTTTATAAAAGTAGGTGGTATTGCAAATGAATGGGCCACAAATAAGGACGAAATAAGAACCAGATGTTGCGAATTAATACCTGAAACTCGACCTCAGCTGCGTCAAGAAATGAGTTTTATTTTAAACCTACAATTTACACAGCTCGTAACTATCTAAACCATCGCAACACTCCCTTTAGCTACAGTCGATCAAAGGAGAATCGATTGTCTTTCACTCTGGCAATAATGGAAAGTATATTATAAAAGACCTTAAAATATAATTATGTGTTATCATGCTGATTCTCAATACGTCCAACTCGAGAAAGCGATGACTGGCTAACTTGCATGTACTAGGAAAATTAACATTAATCTTCTTGTTAACTGCGCAATAAAACGGGGATAAAATAAAAAGTGTCGCGAGATGTGCTAAGGACATTCGCTAACAGACGTGCTAACTGCTAACTTCCTGCTGCCACCAGAGGACAGCAGGCGCCAGGAGAGTCGAGTTACGTTTGGATGGCCGTCAAAGTCCTCCTGATGGGATGTCGCGGGAGATTATCACACTAATTACGGGAAAATGTGAGAATTGGCAGTGTGCAGGAGAGAAGACCTAATGAGCAGGAGGAGAAGAAGAACTTGTAGGAGAGAAAAGTGGACTCGAGGAAAAGACAATAAGTGGAATTAAATGAAAGATGTTGTTTATCAAATGTATGCAGTGGTTAAAGTTTTTATTTTATTATATTTATTCAAACAACAACTGAAAGCTTTGAGAAAATATTTTTTCCTTTATTTGTTTAGGTGGAACTGTAGATACTGGAAAGTTTACCTCCGCAGAGAGAGAGAGAGAGAGAGAGAGAGAGAGAGAGAGAGAGAGAGAGAGAGAGAGAGAGAGAGAGAGAGAGAGAGAGAGAGAGAGAGAGAGAGAGAGTGTGTGTGTGTGTGTGTGTGTGTGTGTAAGGCAGAGAGAAAACACTGGGAAAGGAAGCCACAGAGAGGAACAAACTTGAAGAAGAATGAGGCTAGAGGTACTCAGTCAGAGGAACGAGTCCGAGTCTTGGAATGTGTGTGTGTGTGTGTGTGTGTGTTACATTTGAAAATAAAACAGTACAGTAAAATGGGTAGAAAACAAAGACGAGCGTTGATTTAATATCCAGAAGTTGAAAAAAAATTGTTAACTATAAACATTATTGTTAGAAGAACATATTAATATAGGCCTAATATTATTTAAACTAGGCCTATTTAGATAACCAGAAAAAAATGCTAAATTAATTAAGTCCTGCCACCACTCTGTTCTCGTTTCAGGGGAGAAGATAATATTAATATAGAAATGTACACTTGTCCACCTCCATACCAAGACCTTCCATCCCTTATTGTATTAAGAATTTGGTCCAGATCCAGTACCTTATATCCGTCCTAAAGGAAAAGTCTTGGTGGACGGTGCTATAGATACTTAAACCCTCGATCCCCACATAGAACACACACACACACACACACATTCGTATACTAAGATGGAAGGTGTCTGTTTACCTTCTCGACTCGTGTGTCTTTTATCTTGGATTAAATTACCTGTCCCTTAATGTAATGCATAGACAGCTTACTACATCCCGGGGCATAGTTAGTTTATTTTGTTCGTTCGTTGTTAATCAGTGTAGCGGCTTAGTTGTAAATTAAGTACGGTTACTTAGTCATTAATTAGTGGCTTAGTTGTTAATTTAGATAATAGCTTTGTTATTTAATGAGGCAGTGGTTTTGTTGGATAGATTGTTCTGAGGTATCTATCTATCTATCTGTCTGTCTGTCTGTCTATCTATCTATCTGTCTATCTATCTGTCTATACTTAACGACGAGAACACAAGAGAGTCGTTGCGCAAAATGAACAGAGAGCGAGAGAATACAGAGGCGCCATTACCACCACCGATTATAGACTGCTCACATTTTCACACACAATGGGTTATCAGAATCATTTATAAAAAGGAGCCGATCGTTTGTGTGTGTGTGTGTTTGATCCGGCCCCCTCTTTCCCTCAGCAGGTCATTACGAGGAAGCTGGGAATTGTAGTCGTCATGTGGGCTGACTGGTTAATTGATCCACTGACAAAAGAGTTGTTGCTGGTGGTGGAAGTGGAAGTGGAGGGGTGGTGGTGGTGGAAGTGGAGGGGTAGTGGTGGTGGAAGTGGAGGGGTAGTGGTGGTGGTGATGGAGGAGAGGTTATGACGTTATTGGTATTTAATGGAGGTAGGTGCATGGCTGTGGGAGGAATGCTGGCTGGTAGAGGGAGGGAGGGAGGGAGGGAGGGTTGGTATTGATGGAGTTCTGTAGTGGTTATGGGGTTGGTGATAGACGAAAGGTTGTGGCGCTGGTGGTGACATTATTGTTGGTAGATAGTGGAGGTGGTGTTGGTGGTAGCGTGGGTTGGAGTGATAGTGAGTGGTATAGATAATGATGTAGTGGTGGTTGTGGGTGGCGTGAGTTGGAATAGGGATAGTGGTGGTTGTGGTGGCGTTGGTTAAAGCAGTGTTAGTGAGTGGTATAAATGGGTAGTGGTGGTTGTGGTGGAAGTGGCAGTGATAGCGGGGGCAGTGATGATGATGATGATGATGATGGTTGGTGTTTGTGGTGGTGTAGCATAACTGGTGTTGGTGAGGGGTGGGGGAGGGAGTGGGGGGGGGGTTGAGTTTGGAGGTGGCTGTGGACCCTCACATGGGGGGCGTGACTTGCTACACGGCTCTCACACATCTGTTACGCACACCTGCCTCTCACGTCTGTTACACACTCTTGCTTGCTTGCCTGCCTCTCTCTCACGTTTGTTACACACCTCTGCCTGCCTGCCTGCCTTCCTCACGTCTGTCACACACCCCTGCCTCCCTGCCTGCCTGCCTGCCTCTGACGTTGGTTACTTACACCCTGGCTGCCTGGTTCTCTCTCTCTCTCTCTCTCTCTCTCTCTCTCTCTCTCTCTCTCTCTCTCTCTCTGTTGTATACCCCATACCTCATTCTGTCTGTTACACACCCCTTCCTCTTTTTGCCTGTCTTTCTCTTACATTTTTCTATCTCTATGTCTGTCTGCTTCTCTGTTAAACACCTCTATCTGTCTGTTACACACTCCTACCTCTATCTGTTTTTCTGTATTTTAGACACTTCTGCATCTCTCTATTTCTGTCTGTTACACACCCCTACATCACTCTGCCTGTCTGTCTGTTAAACATCCTACCTCTGTCTCTTTGTTACACACCCCTGCCTCTCTCTGTCCGTCTGTCTGTCAGTTATACATTCCTACCTGCCTCTCCTGTCTTGATTCACACACGCTGATCACCTGTGTACACGTGACTGGTGTATTTCGTGGTTTTACAAGTATGACTCACTCTGTTCCCTCAAATATCTGACTTTCTCGAACACCCATGGACTCGCTGGTCATTCTTGTTATTTATGTACACTGTTATATTGGTCTTCATAATGCTCTTAATTAAGCTGCTTGGTTTGTTCAGCCGTGGCACTTTTTACGTACCCCTGAAATGGCTACACACACACACACACACACACACACACACACACACACACACACACACACACACACACACACACACCAGGATTTTGCGAAGTATCTAGGGCAAGCCAGTTTGGAACCTTGATCTCATTGCATCCTCTTCATCAAATCTTCATTTTCCTTTCCCTTCTCACTTCACCCTTGTGTCTCCTCCCAGCCATCCCACCTCATACCTCACTTCCTTCTCTTCTCATTTTTATCATTCTTCTCATTGTTTTTTTCCTTCTTGTTATTCCACCTCTTTGTCATTTCTACCTTCTCTTTTCATTTTCTACATTCCCCTTTTTGTTATTTTTCCTTCTCTTTATACCTTTTCGTCTCTTTGTTTTTATTTTATTTTTCCATCTTTTCCTTCCTCTGTAACACCTTCTATTCTCATTTGGTTCATATATAGCTTTTCTGGGGTCCTTCACTTCGTCTCAAATTGTTCGTGACTCCCTTGTTTTCCCATATGCTGTTCCTCTCTCTGTCTCTCTCTCTCTCTCTCTCTCTCTCTCTCTCTCTCTCTCTCTCTCTCTCTCTCTCTCTCTCTCTCTCTCTCTCTCTCTCTCTCTCTCTCTCTCTCTCTCTCTCTCTCTCTCTCTCTCTCTCTCTCTCTCTCTCTCCCAAGCCACATCACCAAAAAAAAAGATATCTAATGAATAGTGAAGTGAGGAAGAAATAATAAATATCTACTCCACAAGACAACCCTGATTGGAGAGACAGGAGGAAGTGGTATCGCCAAACTTTAAGAACCAGCCAAGGACAAAACAACACCTCCCAAAATCCGAATCAATCCGAATCCGTCTTCTCTCTCCGAACCGTGTTGCTGCATTGTTTTCTCTACTTCCTGTCATCCTTGTTCACCAGCCGGCCTTTTCCTTCTCACGTCCACCACCACCACCACCGTCATCCATCCATCCATCTCTCTCTCTCTCTCTCTCTCTCTCTCTCTCTCTCTCTCTCATCATTACCATCGTTATTGCTCCCACTAGTACCATATCTATCACTACAATAGATGTTACCCTGACTACTGATGCCTCCACGATCACAAACTACTACTACTACTACTACTACTACTACTACTACTACTACTACTAAACCACCATCAGTAGCTGCCAAAGTTTCAACACCACATTCTATAACTGCCACAACCTAGGGATGACTATAAGAACTCAGACGTAAAGACACTATAGGCTAATATCACCTTTGAAGCTCAGGTAATACTGCTGTAACTATAACTGAACAGACACCATCACCTCATACCTCATATATATACCACTGGAACAAGGCCACGTAATAACTCTGACACCTTAAGGCTACAAATAAAAAGGCACTCGCTAGGCAGCAGTGGACTTCCTTTTACAAGCTTAGTCATCCAGGTAATAGATTTTTACAGACTCAGGGTTGTACTGTACCTACTGCGGCTAATGATGAAATAATTATATACAGTACTGGTATATATATGTATATATTTTTAGAATAGTTAACTATTTTATTCCTATCAAGAAAAAAATTTATGGAGTTTTATTTGTATTACCTCCATAAACACTTTCAAAACTGTAAATGGTTAAATACTTCTAATTTAACAATAATCGTGAATATTATGAAACTATAACTATCATATTGGTATCATTCTACTTTTGTGAGAGGAGGGACCGTAATAATTATGTCACTGAAGTTTATTGTGAAATTATTTGGCTCGTGGATATCAAACCTTCCAACAACAACAACAACAACAACAACAGTACAATATGGCTACCACAAGCATCTCACTGACTTCACTGAGACCTTGCCATAAGTGAAGAGCCTATAGGGAGTTATTTGTCTGCCATTACCACCACTATACTAACTACCCTCACTCCCCCATCACCACAACCACCTCTACAACAACTACCATTATCACAACTGTCACTACCACTACTTCCTCCACCGCAGCAACAACAACAACAACTACCATTAACACAGCTGTCACTACACTACCACAACAACAACAACCACTACCATTATCACAACTGTCACCACCACAGCTACAATAACAACAACTACCATTATCACAATTGTCACTACCACTACCACCACTACCGGCACTACCTCCACTCTTCACCTCACTGCTTCCACTTTCACTTTCCTTACTTCCCAAGACGTGCCTCCACCCCCACTTCCCAACCACCCTATCCTCCACCTCCACACACTCCTACCTACTCCTCCACACACTCCGTCCTCCTCCTCTTCCTCCTCCTCTTCCTCCTCCTCGTTCCTCCTCATTCTCCCAACTGTTACTTTATCTATTGGTATCTCTCACTCACTCACTCACTCCTTTGTCTCCCTCCCTCCCTCCCTCACTTTCCTCTTTTCCCTCTATTTATCTTTCCTTCCTTCCTACCATTCTCTGCTTCTCTTGCTCCCATTCTTTGCATTCAGTCTTTTCCCACACTTCTTTCTCTTCACCTTTTCTCTATTCTATTTCGTTTCGTTTTATTATTATTTATTTCCTCTTACTTTCTCTGTGTTCGTTCGTTGATTTCTCGTTCCCATCTCTTTCTTCTTACTTTTGCTCTCTTGTTTCTTAACTTTCTTCCCTCTATTTTCAATTATACTTCGTCTCTCTCTCTCTCTCTCTCATTCTTTCCTTCATCTCTTCACACCTCTCCGTAGCGTTTCCCAGCAACCACACGTCCTCCTCTTGCTCTTCCCTCCCTCCCTCTCTCTCTCTCTATCTCTCTCCTCCATTCCTTTCATTAGTCATTCATATGGTCCCTCCTTCACCCTCCCCCCCCCACCCCCACCCATCCTGGTGTGTGTAGGAGGAGTACAGTGGAGAATAATAGGATCAGGGGGAAGGGGGTGGTGGGGGAGGGGTGCCTGAGATAAATAGGATGTGGGGGGCCGTGGGCGGGTTGGGGGTGGGGGATACTTGAGGGAGGAAGGGGGTCTGACTGAACACCTGTCGCGGTAGGACTAAGAAAACGAGGGGTGGGGGGGGTGGGTGGGGGGGAGCAGGTGAGGTCTAAATGAGAGGAGAGAATGTGGATGTTGTAGGGAGGAAGGGAAGGGGTGGGGGAAGAATGAAGATATGATGAAAGGTGATGAAGAGAGGAGGAAAAGGGAAGACGAATGTAGAAGAGAAAAGAGTTGCTGATGAGTTTGATTAATTTTTAGAGTTTAGTTGACATGCTTATAAATACACGTCAATGCAACTCGAAGAACAGGATAAATGTGTATGTATTGAAACCGATAATCCTTTACAGAATATGCACTTGTCAACATTATCTGTATTCTGGGGTACTCCAACATGCTGGTGTAGAGTATAGTACACAATTGTAACATTACCTCAGTCCTGTACACATTCACGGACCCTCACACTTATTCACAACTTAGCCACGTGTTAAGCTAATGTTTATGTGCCACTTGAGTACAGTATAATCATAATGTGTCAGCTTGCCTCCCTGCCTGCTTGCCTGCCTGCCTGCCTGCTTACTTGCCTGCCTGCTTGCTTGCCTCTGTCTGCCTCGTGGTGCTCAAGCGTCGTGTTAACATTGTTGTGACATTCGTTTTGTGTGTAATATTCTTCTCCTTCTGTATCAAGTATGTCAGCGTGAAGTACTGCAACATTCTATATCAGTTTACAAAACTATTATATATCAACTGCTGTTTTATTTTGTTGGTGTTATTTACGATTTCTTGAAAGGGTGTTTCAGCTTTAAGGGTATTAATGAAAAAATATTGTTCGTTCCCTCTTATTTGCGTATATTCCATATTATTATACTGCAATACCTGTTAGGCTAACTGTTGTCAGCTACCTAGGGATTCTAAAGCTACTTGACTATCAACAAATATTGTACACATCTCTTTCATGACTCAATCCGCACTGTATGCTACAGAGTTCTGCCTCAGGTGTTATGTTATCAGTAAGCCAACCCTTTCATCATAATATTGTTAAGGCCTGGGAGGTAGAAGGTTGGAGGAATAATATAGGAGAGAGAGTGGCGTAAATAGTGCAGCTCTAGTGGAAGTATTGATGGTGGAGTGTGGGAATTGTTAATGGTAGAGTGAAAAAAGATGTAAAAGGAAGGAAGGTGTGGAGACAGAAGGAAAAAGACGAGAAATAAATAAAAAAGTTTGGACGCTTGTAAATAGGAAAAGAAGGGAGGAGGTAAAAATTATATAGCTGGATGAAGGAAATAGGGGATAGTTAGGAGTGAAGTGTAGATGTTTGGAAGAGGTCGAGTAGGATAATGGGGGGGGGGGGGGATGAGGGGGAAGGGTGTGTGGGTGGTAAAAGTGAAGAAGGGTGTAGAGGCCAACAGTATAAAGGCAGACAAACAACAACAACAACAAATCTTGGTATCTTCACTGTATGCTGACTATCCGTTGTGTGTTATGGAAATGATTAATGATTGTTATTCTCAAGTAAAGATGTTGGGTGACGCGACAGAAAAACAGGAGATGTGGGGAGGGGAGGTGTGTGGATCAGCTGCATGGAACCGGGGTGCGTGGGAAAGGGGTTAGAGGTGTAGAGGGAGAGGGAGGAGCTGGCTGAGGCTGGAGGCAAGGAGAGAGAGAGAGAGAGAGAGAGAGAGAGAGAGAGAGAGAGAGAGAGAGAGAGAGAGAGAGAGAGAGAGAGAGAGAGAGAGAGAGAGAGAGAGAGAGGTAGGTGAGAGGGACAGGAGAGAGAGGAGAAAGAGACAGAGAAGGATGGCAAGAAGGATCGAAGTTGTTTAGGGGAGAAGGAAGGGGATGGTGGGAGGAAGGGGAGGCACATATAGGAGATCGATCAGGCACACAAACCTCACGTTCCTTGTGTTTATGCTCCAGTATAGGCTATTTACATTTTGCCTTATCCTTGTTAACGCAGAAGGGAGGGATGGATGGAACAGGTTTAGGTACAATCATGGAGCTATATAGGTACAATACAATACTTTTATGAACGGTGCGGCTAATCCTGGCAGTACTGTCTATAGGAACAATCTTTATGTGTACTTGAAAATTAACTAGAAACTAATGCGACCTCTGGCAACTGTAATACTGAACTCCAAAGTGGAAGTAACAACTAATCTAAGTAGGAATGGCCTCTGTATCATATTACTTATACCAATATAGGAGTGAGCTTTCTTTTATCTGGTTGCAAGTGTACTATTACAGTGGGATATTGACTCGGGTCTCGTTTACCCTCTGTCAGGTTTGCAGATACACTAGAGTTCCTCCACAGTACGAGTAGAGCTTAGACCTGTAGGTGAGGTTATAGTACAGGTAATTCATTGGTTAACACAAGAATGGTGTATAGCCTTCCTTCCGTTTAACACGTCCATGCATTTTTCCCTTCCTTCACTTTTCCCTTCTCCCAACTTTCCCCTCTCTTTCCTTGCCACCACATCCCTGCACCCCTCCCTCTCCCTCTCTGTCCTCATCTCCCCATATAGCCTACCTCCTCCTCTCCCTCCCTACCCCCAACTCCCAACATACCCCATCTCCTGACGACCAACACCAGTGCAAACATTTATTCCGGAATCTTGCATGTTGATACTGCCATTGCACGAGGGGAGGGGGTGGGGGTGAAGGGGGATATGATGCTTCCACTCTCCCACATCCCTCCCTCCCTCCCTCCTGTCTTCCACGCGGCAGTCCTCCCTCGCTTCCCTCATCCCTCTCTCCACTCGACCCCGCATCTCTCCTGTCTTTCCTCACTCCCTCTCCACATCCCTCACTCCCTCTCCACATCCCTCACTCCCTCTCCACATCCCTCACTCTCTCTCCACATCCCTCTCTCCCAGTCTCTCTGTATTTTTAAAAAGTTGTTGCACCTTCTATTTTTTTTCGAATGCTGATCTACTCGTCTTGCTTAGCTGACTGATTTTTTTTAATGCATTTTCATGTGTTGTTGCCAGTCTCTCCGTGTACTGTCTGTTTTCGTGTGTTTGTTGTCTGTCTGTCAGTATGTATGTGTATCATTACGAGTTGTGTATATGTCTGTTTGCGTGTACCATTATCTGTGTTGTCTGTCTATCAGTGTATATGTGTTGTATATATACGTGTTCCCTTGCCGTCTGTGTATGTTTGTTGGTGTGTGTGTGTGTGTGTGTATATGTGTATGTGTGTGTGTAGGGTGGGCAGTTCCCTCCCTCTCTGTTTGCTATCATACGTTACTCCGTCTACGTGTCCTCTTCAGTATTTGCATTTCTCTTTGTGTACCAACGTTCCCACTCACCAGCCAGATTGTTTACCTGTTTACCGTCGTCCTGTCTGCTTATCTGCTCATCTAATGTCCCGTTCTGCTTACCCTTACTGAATGTCCGTGTAGCCTATCCTGCTTACCTGCTGTTTCTCATTCGTACTATATAAATGCATACCAGCTTTACCCTGCTTGTACCATCGCCTCCAGTTGTCTTGTTCCCCATAGAGTGTAGTCATTCTTTCCTCCGGTATGAGTCTAAAAATAGAAGGTTTCTGCTTTTTTAATATTTCATCTTCCACGTATATATAACGACGCATATATAACATACACATGACGAGAATAGAAGATTGGAAACGCTATAGGTATGATCTAAAACCCGTGAAGGCAACTGTACACTACATATCACTCACCTTGTTCAAACGAAACACATGTATATATTTTCAACTCTTTACCTGTCACCCTACAATTTCTATCACCAATTTATGCATGCAGATAAACAGTACATACATAGAGAGCATGCTGTAGGTTATATAAATCCGCTGAAGTTTTAATATATATACATACATATGAACGAATGAATACAGAATGGGTACTGATTCTTTGTGTGTATGAATTAATGCATCTGTGCACAATTTTGTCTGTATGCATAATAGTGTCAAGTGTTATCCTTGTTGGTGCATGTATTCGGTATGTTTATGTATATACACCCAGCGTGCCCACCATGCATACACACCAATCATGCACTGGGTGGGAGTGGAAAGTTACATGTAAGTTTAATGGGTGTGATGGAGGTAGGAGGAAGGGACAGTAGCAGGAGGGGGAGGAGGAGGAGGGGGAGGAGGAGGAGGAGGAGGAGGAAGAGGAGGAGTGGCAGTACTGGTCCATTCACAGCCAACAATGCAGGTGTGAATGAAAATGTAGCAAAATGAGTCATGAATGTTGAGGTGTGTGCAGGTCTTGAACTACTGTCTGTATGTATGAGAGAGAGAGAGAGAGAGAGAGAGAGAGAGAGAGAGAGAGAGAGAGAGAGAGAGAGAGAGAGAGAGAGAGATAGCTGGTGGGGATTCCTAAAGTCGTCGTTTGAGAAGTAGCTTAGGATGGAAGACTAATAATTAATATTAATAAGTTAGGTGTGGCGGCGGTGATGTTGTCATTGGGAAAACACAGTGAAAGCATTGAGGTCTTGTCTATCCTTTGTATAGTCGTCCTCACTATTTCTCTCTTTTTACTAGTTTCCGACGCTGAAGGGGATGGAGAACGATGTAACTTATATACCACAATCCTCAGAACAATATTATGGTACTGTACAGGAGATTTTGTTCAGGTACTGGTAAGCCACTCATTCCTCCAAGCCTATATATACTGGTGTACCACAACATATCAACACTTCCTTCACTATATAGACAGACATAATTATTTTGTGGTAAAGTTTAAAGGAATAGGTACATATTATAGCCTCACCACGCAGACATATAATACATACATACATACATACATACATCACTGACCCCTTGAACATTACCTACATGTAAACAACTAACTTTAATAACTGGTGTGATTCACTAGTTGGGCCGGATCTGACTCAAGCACTGAAGACGAAAACGTTGTGATTTACGCATCCCGTCCACATTATTCACTTTGTAATTTGTACATGTGTGTGTGTGTGTACATCTTTTTCTTAAGGTTTCTTTTATTATTAGTGTTATTATTATTATTATTAATAATGTTATTTTGTGAGGAGGGAAACAACAACACCTTTCTTTCTCTTTCACGTTACATTTTGTCTCTTCATTTGTACTCCCTTTTTTTATTCCCTCACGCCAGATGACCTCGACAGGGACATGTTGGACCCTCTTATCACCCTTATCACCACTGTTATTTAGGGTGATGTGTGTGTGTTTGTCCTCGGTGTTTGTATGTGTCGTGTTCTAGTGTATTGTGTGGTATTATCTGACAAAATTGGTGTGTATTGTTATTTATGGTGGCATATAATATATTAATGAACTGTACGTGTGTTTGATCAGAATTATTACAAGTGTATGTGAATGAGATAACTGAGATAACCTACTTTACGGGAAGCTATTGTTACAGAAATGTTATATATGGACGCCAAACAAGAGAGAAATAGGTTATGTTAGGGACCGTAGAATGGAGGATGATAAGAGGAAGAGAGGATGGAAAGGAAGTGGAAGAGAGGAAATGCCTTCACTTCATCCTTCTCTTTGTCTCGCCCTTCAGACTGTGATAGGGAGTAGTTATCTGAGGCTGGCTCCCATGCTACTCACTCTTATTATCACATAGATATTATTATTATTATTATTATTATTATTATTATAAGTGTAATAGTAATAGTAGTTGTTGTTGTAGTACCCAAGTATTAGCAGCAGCAGTAGTTCTATTATTATTATTATTATTATTATTATTATTAGGTAGTAGTAGTATTAGTAGTAGTTGTTGTTATTGTAGTACCCTAGAATTAGTAGCAGCAGCAGCAGTAGTAGTTTTATTATTACTATTATTATTAGTATTAGTAGTAGTAGTAGTATCTTTGTTTGAATAATAGTTAACATTGGCATTAATACTAGGCAGAGTAATGTAAACTTTGGTTGACGTAATCCCTGGCGTGGCTGTACAGCTTATGTTACTGTATCTTTACAGCTGTGGTCACCTTGGGTATTATGACGGGCGTATACCATTACTGTACCACCACTATATAGGTTAACAGATACCCTTACACACACACACACACATACACACACACACACACACACAGTCACTTCCAACACTACCACTCACTGCCACTTCATCACCACTACCACTCTACCACCACTGAAATTCACTTGTTAGGTACATACCACTCCCACGACTCCATTCCTCTTTACCACTCCACCTCTCCACTCCCACCCAGAGAGTGGAATGTGTTCCCGGCCTCCACATCTTTGCTGCCACTCATACTGTTCGCATTTTTTCCGCCCCTTTGACATTCCACTCCCTGTGTTTGTCTCTTTGTAACCCGGGCGTGAGGTGAGGTGGGGAGGGGAGTGGGGGGAAGGGGAAAGGGAGGGGAGGTTGGTAAGGGGTACAAGAGTGGAGAGGGGAAGGGGTAGAGAGTGAGAGGGGTCCAGGGTTGTGTGAAAGAGAGTGGGGAAGGGGTAGGAGGGATAAGGAGGGAAGGGTAAGAGAAGAATATGGCCATGGTTGTGGGAGGGGGCAGAGAGAGGGAGAACAGGGGCAGGGAGGGGGTGATGCTAAAACTGGAAGAACAGGGGATAGAGGAAAGGTTGTATGTAGGCTATCCAAAATGTTTGATACTGGAGACAGGGGTAGGGGATGGGGCAGGGGAAGGGGGAGAAGACAATGGGTAGGGGTATCAGAAAGTGAGGGATGGGGGTCGAGGCAAGCTGGCAGGCTGGTTGTGGTGGAGGAGGGGGATGGGGGTCAAGGGAGGCTGGTGGTGGTGGAGGAGGAGGGGGATGGGGGTCGAGGAATGGGGTGGGGTTGTGCTCGGTTGATAAAGGAGAAGCCTGACTGAGTGATATATGAGGTGAAGGGGAGCAACAGAGAGACGAGAATATGGAGGGTGGACAGACAGGAAGAGAGAAAGAGAGAGAGAGAGAGAGAGATACTAGATCGAGTGGACAAAAGACTGATAGTGGAGTTGAGTGTAAAAGAATAGGAGATAGAGATAGAGAGAGACAGAGAGAGAGAGAGAGAAAGATAGATAGATTTTGTGAGTGAGTGAGTGAGTGAGGAGAGATCAAGTTATTTACAGTATTAGCGGAAACACCTGACAAAGGCGATACTGTGATAATTGGCCCTCACAGACAATGGCAACACGGGGAGTTCCAGTCGTCACCGCTACTACTAACACTACTACCTCCACCCACTACTACCGCTACTACCACCCTTACTCTCACTCCACTACCACCCTTACTCTCACTCCCCCCCCTCCCTCACCCTCACTCTCATTTTACCTTCTCTATCACCCTTACCTCACCCTCACCTTCTCACCACCATCATTAACACAATTTTTACAGTACTTTCACCTTTTTATATGATGTTTTTCTACTCCTATAATACTTAAGAGGAGTTTGTAGTCCACCATTATGTTAACAACCCTTTTTAGGATCCAGTGATTGGCAGAAAATTGGAGATTATTGAGTCCTTCAAACACTGCTATAAAACTTTAACTCACAGTGAAGGAGTTTGCTTTATGGTATTGTCTTGAGCAACCAGTATCCCCCAACTGTCTTACACGATCACATCAAAGTGCCCTTGATTCCTCCAAAGTATGTCAGGAAACAGGAACAGCTAAACAAAAATAATGGTGGCGTGTTCCCTGGAATAGTTTGGAGGAATATATATATAAAATTTTCTTCTGATTTACCAACACCTCTTAAGGGACTCTGTGATGTGTAGTCAGAAAATTGGAGTTACACGAGTCCTTTATATATTGCCACGAAACACCACCTATATGGAAGGAGGTTGTTTCGTGGCGTGGTCAGGAGAAATCAATAGTCTCCAGTTATCATATACGATCACAAAAGTCCTTAATATTATAACTGGACGAGTGAGAGGAGGGGTGAGGTGAAAATGTCGTGCATGGGTTTCGAGTTGTATTTGATGAGGCTGTGTGGTGTTGGAAGAATAAACAGGAGGGGGTGCATGGTTTGTTTGAGAGATAGATAGTGAGAGGCAGAATGAAAAGGTTAAGGGATTATTATATTAAACGCAGACAGGAAAGGTCTATTAAATGTCGCAAAGGTTAATTGATAAGGACGGATTTAATTAATGCATTATCATTCTGGGATTTCTTTTTGATGTTGCAGAGTCGCGTTGTTCTTAAGTGTGTGTGTGTGTATGTAAAATAATTTTGTTTTCCCCATAGTTTCCTGTCGACCCACACATGTGTATCCAAAACCTTCGATCCCTATTGTGTTGCATAAAAGGAAAAAAATAAAAAAAATAAAAGAAAAAGCTTTATCAATAGTTGAGGTGGTACATACATGTGTGTGGTTGGTGGAGGTGGGTGGACTGGGACTCTTTAAATAGTGTGTGTGTGTGTGTGTGTGTGTGTGTGTGTGTGTGTGAGGGTTGAAGGTGATGGACGCTTGGTTGTACATGGGTGTGGTGGAGGGTTAGTGGGGGTGAAGGTTGAACACGAGAGTAGCCTATAGTCTGGTCTCAGTTGAATTCGTCAGAGATTTAAATTAATAATGGTTCGGGTGAGGAGTGCATCGATGTGTATGTGTGTGTGTGGGTGGGTGTGGGTGTGGGTGTGTGTGTGTGTGTGTGGGTGTGTGTGTGTTGTAGTTTTAGTGAAGGTTAAGGATGAAAAATGAGTACTGAAGAAATATTGAGGTGTCTTGATGGTAGTGATGGTAATATATATGGAATGGTTGGTGAAAATTTGAAGAGTGTGTAGTGTGTGTAAGTGGTAATACAGTGTGTGTAAGTGGTAATGTAGTGTGTATAAGTGGAAATGTAGTGTGTGTTGTAAGTGGTGATGTAGCCTAGTGTGTATAAGTGGTGATGTAGTGTGTGTTGTAAGTGGTGATGTAGCCTAGTGTGTATAAGTGGTAATGTAGTGTGTATAAGTGGAAATGTAGTGTGTGTTATAAGTGGTGATGTAGTGTGTGTAAGTGGTATTGTAGTGTGTATAAGTGGTAATGTAGTGTGTATAAGTGGTATTGTAGTGTGTATAAGTGGTAATGTAGTGTGTATAAGTGGAAATGTAGTGTGTGTTGTAAGTGGTGATGTAGCCTAGTAGTGTGTATAAGTGGAAATGTAGTGTGTGTTGTAAGTGGTGATGTAGCCTAGTGTGTTGTAAGTGGTGATGTTGTGTTTTGTTTGGTTGATTAATATGAATGATGATGGTGGTGGTGGTGGTGGTGGTGGCATGGTGTATGATTATTATGGTAAATATTAACTTTGATGAGAGTACTGTAATGTTTTTTAGGATGATGATAATAAAAGTGATAATATATTAATGATAGTGGTGGGTGACGTTAGTGTGTGTGTTTGTGTGTCTGTCTGTTAGTGACGCAAATATTTTTTAATGATGATAATGATAAAAATAAAAACATGATGGGGTTGTGTTGGTAGTGTTAATTGTGTTGATGACGAGGAACAATGGCAGTAAAAATGATAATGAGCGACGATAACACTAATAAGATGATAATTGCTATAATCTCTCCACACTATATAACATCATCAGGAAGGAAGGAAGCCCCGCCCCTTTTCTTCTACCCCGATGGAGGATTAGATTGATAGATTTTTCACTAATAAGGAACCTTGTGATGTACAGTACGGTAGTCAAGTCAGATAATTGGAGGTTTGGGAGTCCTTCAAACATTGCCACGAAACACCACCTATATGGAAGGAGCTTGTTTCGTGGCATAGTCAGGAGGAATCGATAGTCACCAAGTAGCCTATCACACACTATCACAATGTCCTAATTAACTACCTAACAGTATAGTTGATAATAAACCCCTCCCGTCTTGTAGTTGATTGGTTCATTTATAGGTCTTCACAATTACCATACTACAAGATGTCTTTAAAAAATTGGAGATTACGGAGGGCTTCAATCATTGCCACGAAACGCCTTCTATATTGAAAGAGCATGTCAGGAGGAATCAGAAGCCCCCAACTCTCTCAGCTTACACGATGACAAAGAATCCTTACGTTTGATGTGAGACTGTATTGAGGGTGATGTTGATGTTGATACGAGAGAAGTTGATAATGGTATGGTAAAGGTAATGTGTTGTGTTATCAGTGACGTGCATTGTACATGACTCAGTGGGCCTCCATCCTTGCTGGAACACATACACACACACACACAGAGAGAGAGGGGGGGTTGGGGGGTTGGAGGAGTGAGTGAAGGAACCTTGGCCACTCAACATTAAGGAAACATGCCTAAATATGTGTGGCCACCCTTACCTTGAACTCCCTTTGTTCCTCCCTTTAGTGCCTTCATGCCCTCTTAATTCTTGCTTTGTCATTCTCATTCACATATTCCCCTTCAGCATATTCTATTACACCTACGGTTAATTTATTTTCATTCCACCATATTTCTTCCTACACGTGTTTTATTTTGTATTTTATTGGTACACTGCTTATTTTCCTTTACTCGTACTGTTCTCTCATCACGGTTTCCCTTCCTCCTTCCTCAAATTTATCTCCTTCCCTCTCATAATTCAGACTGTAATTCTCCCTTACCGTCCCTTTCCCTTACCGTGCCCTCTCATTGTTCCATCGTCGTCTGCACCCATCCCTTGATCAGTCCCTTCCCTCCTATCCCTTCCCTTTCCTTCCTTTCCTTCTCTTTACTTCTCTCTTTCCTTTCATCTTGTCGGGCACATCTCATGGTTAACTTCTTCTAGTCGCCTCTTGTAGTGCTGCTTTTCCCGTCCCTGCTTCATATCTTCTGTGCATGCATTTTTGGATTATCTTTCCCCTTACCCTACTATGCATCCTGTACACTCATTTCCTCAGCAGACATCCTCCCCTAAACCCTTTCCCCCAAAACACCGTCTCTACCATCCATCCTTCTTCATCTATACTCTTCCCTCTTTTCCTACCAACCACCCCTCCTCCTCTTTCTTCCTTAATTCCTCTTCTTTCCTTCTCCCCCATGCATGCAGTTCCGTCCCTCTAGACTCATTCCTACGTAGCACTTCTCTCATTCTACGGTATACCTTCCTTATGTACCTAGCCACGTGGTACTGTACATGGCCTGGTGTTCTCTCCTGTCCCCCTGACCTCCTCCCTAACCCCTTCCTTCCTAGAACCACGGTACGTCTGGATGGAAGAGGTGGACAGGGTGGCTGGCTGGCTGGTCGTGCTGGGAGGGGAAGGAAGGAGCAGGAAGCGGAGGAGGAGGAGGAATAGTAGATGGTGGAATGTGGGAGTTGCAGAAGGTGGAGGAATTTAGAAGGAGATGTAGGAGGTGGAGTGGAGGAAGTGGGATAGTGAAATTAAATGGTGGTGGAGAATTTAAAAACGGGAGTGCGATGGAGGAAGTAGAAAGGAAATGGTGGTAGAGTTGAGGGGTCAGAGGTGGTGGTGGTGGAGTGGAGGAAGTGGAAGGAGGAGTGGGAGGAGTCGAAGGAAATGGTGGTGCTGTTGGAGTAGAGGAGTTGGCAGAAACGGAAGGGGTCGGAGTAAGTGGAAACAAGATGAGACAAAGAAAAAAGGAAGGACAGAAAGAAGGAAGGATAAGGAAGGTGAGAAAGAAAGGAAGGAAGGAAGGTAAAAAAGGAAGGAAATGAAAAATGAGCCTCCATTCTGTTGGTTGTATACCCATGTTACCCAGGGACAGAGAACAAGTCACTGTGACGTGATCAACACTGAACCTTTCTTTACTCTACTGACGAAGGTGTGTGTGTGTGTGTTGACGTGTCTTTATGTGTTCGTGTGTAGGTAGCATTTATCTGTTGGTGTCGGGGGTAAACTATCCGCTGTTTTTTTACGTGTGTGTGTGTCTGTGTGACGTGTCAAATGCTTATCACTTGAATAGTTTATATGTAGGTGCGTGAGTACTGTGTGTGCGCATGATGATGGTGGTGGTGTGTGTGTGTGTGTGTGTGTGTGCGTGTGTGTGCGAGGGATGTGTGGGGCGTGCCAGGCATTTATCCCTGTCTACATAGTGTGTGTGTGTGTATGTGAATAAGGTGTGAACATTAATGAAGTAAAGTATGTATATACATATGTGTGTGTATATTTATAAAGCAATTGTGTGTGTGTGTGTGTGTCAAGGCCCCTCACCCCCGCTGCTCATAATTACCCCCCACCCCCCCACACACACATGCAAAAAAAGGTTATGCGTGCCGCTGACCGAGGAAGGGTGAGGGGGTGAAGGAGGGTGCAGGAGGGGTGGGAGTAGGGGTGTGGGGGTGGGGGGTGGGGGAAGCAAAAGGGATAAGGAGGACGTATAGGGAAGAGGGATGGGAGGAAGGAAAATATATGGAGAGGGCGGATGGGAGAGGGACGGCAGGGAGAATAATTTATGGAGAGAGCTGGAGGGAGAGAGGGAGAGAGAGGTGGAAAGGTAAAAGAATGTGAAGGTGGGACGGAGGGAGAGAGAGAGGAGCAACGGAGGACCAAAAGGTGAGATAGAGAAAGAGAGGAAAGAGGGAAAACACATGATAATTGATGAAATGAAATGGTAAAGGTTAAGAAAGAGAGAGAGAGAGAGAGATAGAGAGAGAGAGAGAGAGAGAGAGAGAGAGAGAGAGAGAGAGAGAGAGAGAGCGAGCGAGCGAATGTATGTGTGTATATGTGTGCTGGAGAGAGAGAGAGAGAGAGAGAATGTATGTGTGTATATGTGGTGGAGGAGTCAGATGGTGGAGGTGAGGTAGAGGGGGCGTGGCAAGTGTGGGTGTGTGTGTGTGTGTATATGCTTGTGACTCAGTGGAAACTCCTCCTCCCTTCATGCCTACTCCCACCTGGCACTCCCCTCACACACACACACACACACACTCCCTCCCTCACCCCACAGCTGACACTCCCCAGTCCCCGCACACTCACTCCTGCACGCTCTCTCTCTCTCTCTCTCTCTCTCTCTCTCTCTCTCTCTCTCTCTCTCTCTCTCTCTCTCTCTCTCTCTCTCTCTCTTTTAACCACACTATAAATTTCATTTTGTGCGTGTTCACTATAGTCTCACACCATCATCATCACCATCACCACTAAGTCACTAAAATCAATCCAGTACCAGTACGAAACTCAGTGAATGGGACTTCTGTAGGTACGAGGGGTATTGGGAATGGGAGGAGGGTGAGAAGGGGGGGGGGAAGGGGGGGTCAAAGAACGCATGGCAAAACTATTGGTATACACTTGCACGAGACACTTGCTGCAGGGCCTTCACACCTGTATAATACATACATACATACATGACACATTTACATATATACTGTAGTTCATTCTCCAACACTTGTTTTATAATACTACACGTACAGTACCACCGACCTGGATTGGGAATGTTTGTTTGTTGAAATGACACCTGTGTGTTTACCTCCATATGTATGCTCACCACATAAACACACACACACACATACACACATCTGTACTCGTCTCCACTCCACTACATTTTACACAACACCTTCTTCCTTCCCCAGAGCGACTCCGTTCCATTTGTAAACACACCACACTAATACCAACACAACTTAGGCATATAATTTCTCTCCATATTATATATTATCAACAAATGAGCGCTGTAGGCAACCATTCACTTACATTTATCGTTATGTGAACAATGCATACAAAATATAAAGTAAAAACAAAATACAATAAATGGACTCTTTGGTCTAACTTCACTTCTTCATCCTGGGAGTACGGAAATTACAGTGCAGTGAGGACATACCATTTGTAGTAACATTGCATCAGAGTACTGTACAGTCAGGGGGAAGGAAGGTATGAAACAGCGTCGGCATGGTGTGGTGTGTGTGTGTGTGTGTGTGTGTGTGTGTGTGTGTGTGTGGTGTGGGTGGGTCAGACTGCCCCTTGAGCTGACCTGGTACTCTTCCACGAATGCTGGGATGGGTGAGTCGTGCCCTCGTGCTTGCATGCTGGCTTGCTGGCTGGCTTGTTTCCCGGACCTAGCTGACTCGCCCTGCCTCGCCATACGGACCGCTGGCATGCATGGGTGACGTGAAGGGAAGGGAAGGGGTGGGTGTGTGGGTACAAGATGGAGCTAGTTATAACAAAGAGTGTATAGGGGAAAATGAACCTTGGTTCGTAATTATCAGGCAGAGAGTATGAAGTAGTTGCAGGGAATATTGAAAAGTGGAGGAGACGTTTGTGAGATAGGTACATTATATTAGTTATGAGAAAGTTTGTGTGAAGAAAATGGTAGGAAGGCGTTGGAAAGCATAACAAAGCATTCCAAGTTAAGGATAATTTAGAAAGTGAATGGAGTGAAAAACAAGAATATGGGTATAGGCTATAGATATGTTGTGTTAGGAAGAGGAGAGGCTGTGAGCGTTGTATTGTGTTGTGTTGCGTGGGTGATGGCGACAGAGTGACGTGACGACCGTAATTGTCCTGAATGTACACACTCAATTTTAATGGCCCCGTAATTTCATGCAAATGAGTTGAGGCAGTTTGTCGCGATGAATTTGTTCTTTTAAATAACTCCAATAATTGTTTTAGGCTTGGGACGCTAATGGCGGGCGTGGGACATTGTGTTTCCCGCGCAAAGAATGAGTCGGGCAAAATCTGTGCCGTGGGTGTGTGTCCATTTGTGTGTTGATGGTGTAGTGGAGCTGTAATGTGGCGTGATGGCTTGTGTAGTCAGATGCAATTGGATTATATATGATCACTGTCAAGTTTTATTCATATACCAGTCGTCTTTATATTTTATTTCGATTAGGTTTGGGTGTTATCTTTAATTAAGGAGTTGAATAAGGATAATGAGGTTCAGTGTATAATTATTTGTGCTTCTTGTATATATTGTTGATGTATAATATTATATTAGGCAAAGTTTAGCTATACATATTTTGTTTAACCTGTAATAATGACGACCCTAACCAATTTTTTTTCTTTTCCCCTCAGGTAAGTGATGCGTGTGACCTGAGGAGTAACCTGATTGACCTCTACCTGTCTGTCTGTCTGTGTGTGTGTGGTAAGTCAAGTGTTGTGTCCACCTGAAGGTTATCTATCGTGCTCACAACAACACCTTCATTGTGTATTGTAAGGTACTGTATTGTCGGTGACTCGGAGACTACTGTATATATTTCTCCAAGCCTTACTACGAAACATTTAGGAAAAGAGACACCTGTTAGTTGGGGCATTTTTGTAAGAAGAACTATAGTCTGCAAGTAGCTAACATAACTTACTTACTATCTTTAGAAAGTTCTCTCTTGAAGAATAAATATTGATGGGTTACGAATTCCTCCAAACTATATCGGGAAACAGTTCCCCAGTTGGTAGCATTGAGGTCTTCCGTTTCCTGACCTACTTTGTCTGAATCAGTAGCCCTCCATTTTACCAACTTTGCCATATATATCCTGTAGTTGAGAGGGTTATCTGTGACGCACGTAACCGAATGAGTAATGTGGCCATCTGTGTGAGGCTGAAGGTATGAACAGATGGCTTGAGAAAATTTAATACACCGTTGAAGCATTTACTCACGACCTGCCACTGTTCTTTCTTCAGGTCAGAGGCTGTTGTGTCCTGTATATAAGATGTAGTACATAACGTTATTGTTGTTATTGTTATATCATTAAGTGCCTCTTCATGTTGTGTTTATTTCACGCCATAATATTATAACCTCAGTTGTCGATTTAGGAGGGAAAATATTAGTGTCTTTTTTGATGGGCAGAATTTATATATACGATATTTACCGACAGACAGACTTTAAACAGGATATACCCATGAAAAACATTCCATGGCTGTTGGTGAAATAATTTAGCATTCCTGGAACAGTTGGAACGTGAATATTCCTAAATTATTATACCGCTTCACATTCCAGTATGTTAGTGATTTATATGTGAATGATTCTTGCTCTGTAGCAGGTCAGTATATAGATCATTTGTGTTACATGAAGAGGAGTGAAGTTTTAAACATTTTTTTAGTTGTAACATAATAATAGCTGTAAATATATTTAATTTTTGTATTACTGTATGGAGGTTCAATTTACACGTGGGATTTATTTAGTGTTAATTATTGCTATTGATTTGAAACCTTTAAATAACTATATCTTTGTCCTCGTATTGGATGACGTGGGAGGAATTCTGGTTTGTGATATCAAGTACTGACCTGGATGTTGTCGACCAGTTTGAGGCGACTGATTGCTCCAAACTGTGACATAAAACAACACCTACAGTATATTGATGGGAGTCTGAGGTGTGTGGCAAAGGAGAGAGATAAATGGAAATAATGAGTTTGTATTATCGACCATCAAGTGTGTGGCTGCTGCAATACTCTTCACTCAGGAATGTTGACTAAATGGACCCTTGTCTTATACACCGATGTGGCCTCCTTATAAACGTACAGAGTCCCTTCAGTCCTTCCTTCTGGCGTTTATACACATCAATCAGTCAGTCAAGTCAGTCAGTCACCTCCATGCTGGTCTTACTATATTCCTTACCTTACTGCGTCTCTTCTCTCTGGAGTTTATTGTCTCTTATAATGTATCTCCTTATCCTTATAACGGAAATAAAATAATGCGAGGTATTATTCCACTCCTTGCCATACATAAGTTCACCTCATTTCCAGGGTTACCAACTTTCCGCCTTGGGTACAACTGGAGTATTCGCATCGTGGCAGGCACTTGTTAAAAATAGTCTCATTACAATCCCGGCGAAACTCGAGCAATTGAAACCGAGACCTTAAGAACCGAGGCGTGATTTTTTTAAGCCCCTCTACAAAGTCCCAACGACGAGTGTGCATATACAAGCAACCCGAATTCTCCAGCATTTCTCCTCGGATTATTACGAGAGCGATTGTATAGAGTCCTGAGTGTGTGAGGTTGATTGTGGCAGCGGAGGTGGTGGTGGTGGTGTAGTGAGGAGATTCTTGGTGTGGTGTGAGGTGTAGTAAGCCCCGATGGATGGTGTGTGTGTGTGATGATGTGGTATATAATAATGGTAGGGTAAGCTTGGTAAATTATGCTTGTAAAATTATGTGGTGAATTCTGGTTTTTATGGTGTGATGAGAAGGGAGGTGTATGGTGGTGATTGTATTGTACAGTTGTGGTAGGTGGTGATGAAGAGAATAGTAATGGTGAAGGAGAGTGTGTAGTGAAGATAGTGATAATGGTAACCTGATAATGATGGTGGTGAATGAAGAATAGTGATAATGGTAACCTGATAATGATGGTGGTGAAGTGAAGAATAGTGATGATGGTAGCCTGGTGATGGTGAAGATGTTACGTGTAGTAGTGGTAGTGGTAGTGGCGTGTTGGTCAAGATAGGCTACACACTGAATGATGGAATGGTGATCTTTTAAGCTCTCTGTTCCCTGACCTGACACTCGCTACTCTACACTGTACACACATATAGACGACTCCCACTCACTCACTCATTCACTCACTCACTCACAGTGTTGGCAAATCTGGAGTAACTGATGCCTCCAAACTATTCCAAGCAACAGAACAGAACACCATTATTTTTGTTCATCTGGTCTTGTTTCCTGGGATACTTTGGAGGAATCATGACACTCCAATATGACATACGGATTTATTCTAGATACTCATTCACTGCTCCACCCTCAACACTTAACCTAACCATATCGTATAGCATCTTAATTAAGGGGAGATTCTCTTGTTGGTGGATTGGAAGCTCTGTGATTCCTCTTAACTATTCAAGACAACACGTGGCTCCATTGTTACAAATAGAGGCTCTGTTTTGTGACGTTGTTTGGAAGAATTGCTTAGCCCACCAATATACCCTCAAAAGATTCTCCTCTTATGGGGTTTGTTGGTGAAAGTATAGCAATGGAGGGTTGCCAAAACTGTGCTACATTATTATGATCAAATTCTCCATCATATACAACTTTTTACGTTCCAGTTTCACCATGGAAGTTCCAGCCCGTTCCCCCCCCCCCCCATTTCCCCAACGGGTACTCCCAGTCTACCTATTTCCCCGAATGATGTCATGTTTCTTCCCTATTTCACAACCACATTTCCAGTCTTATTCCCATGCCAGTTTTCCCATTAATAATTCCAACCTATTTCCATGAATCTCGGTGTAATTCCAGACCCTTTCTCCATACTGTATCAATTTTCCCAACCAACCCTCCCTTTCCCACCCCTGTTTCTTCTCCAGATTCCTATACCTTCTCCCTACCTACTTATTTCATTCGAGTCTGGTGGTAATTACTTTCGAAAATCGGCCATTAAATGTACAAGATTTTGAGTTAAGATTCTGATGGAGTGAAAGGTGGGTATGTATGATGGAGGGAAACGTGATGGTGGGGGAGGAAAAGGAGGAGGAGGTGGTGGTGGTGGTGGTGGTGGTGGGAGGAAAAGGAGGAGGAGGTGGTGGTGGTGGTGGTGAGAGGAAAAGGTAATGGTGGTGAGAAAAAAGGTAGTAAAGTGGCGGGGATATAGAGGTTAATAAGGTGTACTGTTGAATACACCTGGAGTAGTAGTAATAGTAGTAGTTGTTGTTGTTATATAATAGAAGTAATAGTAGTAGTTATTGTTGTATAGTAGAAGTAGTAGTATACGGTAGTAGTAATAGAAAGTTCTGTTGTCGTAGTAGTTATATAAGTAGTAATAGTATAATAGTATCTCTTAGTGTTAGTGGATGGGTGGATACATACACGCCTTGGAGAGTTATAGTACTCGTTGTGTACCCATGCATGCCCAGAGCTGGAGGTACCAATGGTGTGGAGGCAGGTTAGCCAAGTGCAGGGCAAGGTAGAGTATAGGGTGGAGGCAGGGAGGAGTATAGTAGTGGGAGGGTGGAGGCAGGGAGGAGTATAGTAGTGGGAGGGTGGAGGCAGGGAGGAGTATAGTAGTGGGAGGGTGGAGGCAGGGGAAGAATGGGGTATGCTAGAGAAGGAGTGGATGCTGATAGTGTACAGTAAATCCGGTAGAAGCAGAGTTGATGAAGGCAGGAGTAGAACAGGTTGGAGGAGAGGTAGAACTTGTAGAAGGAGGTGGAACAAGTGGAGGGAGGGCTTGTTCAGGGATATAGCAGAGAGAAAGAAAAAGGGAGGGAGGGAAGGAGGGAGAGGTTAAGGATTGGTCAAGATGGATGGACGGTGGTGGTCGTGGAGAGAGAGAGAGAGAGAGAGAGAGAGAGAGAAGGTGGGGGAGTAGGTGTGGGGGTGAGGGCTGTCAGACGGAGGGAGAGGCTAAAACTCCGTCACAGGGATAGAATACAAGAGGAAGGTAAAGGGACACGGATGGGACGCAGGAAGGAAGCCAAACAAACAGACGTGGGGAGAAACGAGACGAACACAACTTGGGTATACAGCACTCAGGAGAGAAATAAGAGAGAGAGAGAGACATGACCTAGCCGGCTGGATGGGTATGGTTCGTGGGTAGGACAGGATGCAGGAGATAGATAGGAGGACCAAGACCAGTTTGCATGTTGGAAAGAAAAGGAACGGGAACAGATTGGTTGCAAGGGGTAAAAGAGGACTTACTTGGCAGGATGCAGGTGGGAGGTAAATTGACAGGGGTAAGATAGAGGCAGGAGGTCAAGGGTAGGAGGGTGAAGTTGTAGGAGGGAAGAAAGGAGGGAAGGAGTGGGTGGAAGAAAATGCAAAAGGGCAAACAGGGAGAGGGTTGAGGAGGGAAGGAGGGGATATGGGGGGAGGGGTCAGGAGTGAAGAGAAAGGAATTATGAGGGAGGAAGGGAGGTATAGTGTAGGAGGTGAGGGAGGGAGGAGAGAGAGGGAGCGTTGTAGGTTTGGGAGAGGGTGGAATGAATTAGTAAAAAAACGAATTCCTCAAAGAGTTTAAGACTAAAAATAATGTTGGTTCCAGTACTACCATAGTCAAAACAACAACAACAACAACTATTTGCTACTAACTTTCACTGCTATTACTGTTGATTTTCCAACTTGTACTAATTTACTGGGACATCCACAGTACTTAACACACATAATCATCCGTTCCATTATCAAATTCCCAACCCCTAGCACAACTATCATCAACAACACCATCCATACTGTCGCCATCATCACTACCACCACCATCATCCATTCCGTCGCCATCACCACTACCATCACCACCACCATCATCCATTCCGTTGCCATCATCACTACCATCATCACCACCACCATCCATTCCGTCGCCACCACCACTACCATCACCACCACCACCACCACCATCAACACACCATCTTCCAACACTGTGGAAGGGAAGAGTTAAGAGGCTCTTGACCATATTAGTCCGACTTTGCCCTATCACGAAAGGGGATGTCTATGGGGAGAGGACAGGAAGGGCGAGGAAGGTTATATATTATACTCTCATACATACACATGCAGCCTTTCCTTACTCTTTATTTTTCTTTTCTGTTACATACCCTTCTCTCCCTGTTCATTTCCCTACGTTTTCCTTCGTCTCTGTTCCCTTCACTTTCCCTTCCATTCCTTTCCGGTCTTCCTCTTCGTTTTTCGTCTTTTTTCCCTCACCAGACCTTTCCTCAACACGTTTTACTTTACCTGTATCTCGACCGACCCAGCAGCTCTACCCTGCCCTTCTCTCCAACACCTATAACACATTCCCCTCCAGTACCTTCCTCTCTCACCCACTTACACCCTCGCTCTTCAACATCCCCTTCTCTTCTACTCCACCACTTATAGAGAACAATATTCCAGTCTTCAACACCTCCTCCTCCTCCTCCATCTCTTCCTCCTCCTCCTCCTCCTCCTCCTCCTCCTCCTCCTCCTCCTCCTCCCTGGAACTAAACCTCTTCTAATCTTCAATTCTTGTACCTCTAGAATCTAGATGCACTTCAAGTATCCTCCCTGTTTTGCCCTTTCCAGTGCCTTCCCTTCCCTTCCCTCCCTCTCAGTTGCTCTTGCCTTCATAGTTCTGGCCCTGTGCTGTAATTTTTCCCTCAACACAAAATTATTTTCATCTCGCATTCAGCAAGCCAGCCAGCTCTCTCTCTCTCTCTCTCTCTCTCTCTCTCTCTCTCTCTCTCTCCTCATCACTTTTGATCCTTCTCACTCTCTTCACCACAAACTCTCCCATTCCAGTATTTTTGTTCTTTAATTCCATTTCTAAAAATATCTTTGTCCTTGGTTTGTACCTTTACTCTTTACTGATGACTTGGAGGGCTACTGATTCCTCCAAACTATGCCAGGCAGCAAAATCATGACCTCAATGTTGCCAATAAGGGATGTGGTTCGTGACATACTGTAGTTTAGAGAAATTAGTACTACTACCCTCCAATTTACCGTCATGATACCGTAGTAGTTTCTTGAATTCTCCCCTTTATCTCCCACGGTACTATTTTATTCTCCTACTTACTCCTCTTTCTTTCTCCTTACTTACTCCTCTTCCTTATCATTCATTCCTTAGTTGTCTTCTTGGTTGTTGTTCTTTATCTCTTCTTATTATTCAGTCTCTGTTTCTCTTTCTCCATTCTCTGAGCCTTCATCATATTTCCCCTTCCTCCCCTTTCTTCTTCTCCTTTTTGTTCTCGGTTTTAATTTCCTCTCTTTCCTATTTAATTTTGTCGTCTTTTCCCTCTTTTTTTCTTATTCTCTTCCTCTACATCCCTTCTTGTCTCGTCCATCTTTCCTCAATTCCCCATCTCGTGTTCTTCCTATGTTCTCATCATTATCAGCTTTCTCTCTCTCTCTCCCTCCCTCCTTTTTTCCCCTCTCCCTCCCTTCTCTCCCTCTCCCTCCCTCCCCTTCCACTCCACCGTCTTGCTGGAAATATTGCGTCTGGAACATGAATGGAAGAAGTCACTGTGATGAAGCCATAATTGTATAATGAAGGTGAATCACAAGTATGAGAGGGCCAAGTTGAATATTACCTCCAGTTTCTGTGTGGGCGAGGTATTTTAGAGCTGAGGGAGGAGGAGAATACATGTTTGTGTGTGTGTGTGTGTGTGTGTGTGTGTGGAGTATACATGAGGTGGAGGATCATGTGTGTGTGTGTGTGTGTGTGTGTTAGTGTGAGGTGGAGTATACATAGTGTGTGTGTTAGTGAGAGGTGGAGTATACATGATGTGTGTGTGTGTATGTAGAGGAGAGGTGAGGTATACATTCTCTGTGTGTGTGTGTGTGTTAGTGAGAGGTGAGGAATGCGAGGGTGGGTAGGTGGGTGGGTTTAGCTGCGTGCTGTGTACGTAAACAAGCAGGTTAGTGTGGAATGGCAGAGCAGTGGGGGCAGGACAGACGGGGACACACACATACATGCATTCATACCAACTTGACACATATATATGTTCTTATTTGTCACTCATTTACTTTTAACCATTTCCTTTCCTTCACTCTTATCTCTCTCTTACTTTCATTCCCACATAAACACGTTTGTTTTCTCTTGCATATATAAACTCACTCATTAGAAACAGAAGGCAACACATACAAGTAACAAGGCACACGCTGACACATTTTCTCTTTCACACACACACACACACACACACACACACACACACACACACACAGTCAGAGGTTTGTAGGTGAAGGTGGATCTGTGACGTAACTTGTCGTAAACCAGCCCGAGGGAGGGGAGGGGAGGGAAGGGGAGGAGGGGGTCATGAGGGGTGGGTAGGGAGGGAAGGAGGAAAGAAAGAATACAGACGACTGATTGAGTGAAGGATGGCATGATTATCTGAGAGAGAGAGAGAGAGAGAGAGAGAGAGAGAGAGAAAGAGAGGAAAGGATAGAGTGAAGGAGTGAGGGAGAGGAATGAATGGAAAAGAGACGAAATGCTGGGAGGAAAGAATTGAAGAAAATATATGAGAGCAGAGAAAAGATTCGAGGTTAATGTAGAGATGATACACTTGAAGGAAACTATAGGAAGAAATGAAGACTGAAGAAGGAGAAAGAGAGAGAAGAATAGATAACAAAAAAATAGGTGTAAACTGGAAGGAAGGGAAAGAACGTTGATGCAATGGAGAGAAAGAAGGAGAGGTGGAAGAAATAGGTGAAACGGGAAGAGGGAAGGAAGGTATGGTAAAAAAAGAAAAAAAAAAGAAAGAGTGTTGCAGGCGGTAGGTGGGTGGGTGGATATGTCGAAGCAAACTTGAGGATAAAAGTGAAGGGAGGAATGAAAAGCTGAACTGACTGACAATTTTACGGGAGGGACAAGACCGGCAGACGAAGGGGGAAAGAAAATGGATGGGAGGGGATTGGAGGAGGAGGAGGAGGAGGAGGAAGAAAAGTGGGTGGAGAATAAAGAAGGGGAGGGAGAGAGAGCTTAGAGAAGAAAGTAAGAAGAAGACAGTGGAAAAGTTGAGGGAGAAGGAAGGGATTAAGATAAAAAAAAAGGGGGGGGGGACAGGCCTATAGTTGGAGAGAGAGAGAGAGAGAGAGAGAGAGAGAGAGAGAGAGAGAGAGATGAGGGGAAATGAGTGGTGGGGAGGAGAGGATGAAAAGAAGAATGAAAGGGAGTGGGGAGGTGTTTGTTGAGCTGGTGAGAGGGAGAGGGGAGCGTGAGTGAGATAAGAGGGTGGGGTGGGGTGGGGTGATGAAGAGAGAGAGAGAGAGAGAGGCTATGGGGAGAGGGGGGGGGAGGATGAGCTGGCAGAGATGACAATGGAAATGGTAGAGAAAATTGCTGTATGGAGGGAACTAGAGGTACACTGGAGAGAGAATGGGAGAGAAGAAAAGAAAGGGAAGGGAGGAGGCAGGAAGTGTATAGAGACAGATAGAGGGAGACAGAAGTATAGACACGAGTGGGGGAGGAGACAGAAAGGAAACATTGAGGGAAATAAAGGGTAATAGAATATATACACAGAAATTAGAAGATAGCAATGGTGAAACGAAACTGAGAGATTGAGGGAGTAAATATATAAACAGAAATTAGAGGAAGATAGCAAGGATGGAGGAAGACGGAGAGATTGGGGGAGTGAAAGGGAGGGGGAGGAGGGATAGGGGATGGGAGGGAGGAGGTAGGATGGGTGGAGGGATTGAGAAGTACAGTAGATGGAGGGAGTGAGAGGGAGAGGAAGGGAGGCGGCAGGTAGTGTGGACAGAGAGAGGGAGATGAGAGATAACATTGTAGCTGCCACCACCGCCTGTTGCGGGGAGAGAACCTCCACACATACACCACCAACACAACACCAACACATACACCACTAACACCAACACCACGGAAAACATCAACATCAACAACACTAACACCACTAACAACAACAACAGTATAAAGCAACAGAAATAACACCACCAACACCATCACTAACAACAGTACCATAACACCAACGGGAGGGGAAAGGAAGTAGTGAGAAAAGGATAAAAGGAGAAAATGCATCACCAGTCCTATAGGTCATACCATTAGTGTGTGTGTGTGTGTGTTAAATGGAGAAAGCAGAGTGAAAATGGAGATGGAAAAATGCAAAAGCCGGATGGACATGAAGGAGAGAGAGAGAGAGATAGAGAGAGAGAGAGAGAGAGAGAGTGAGAGAGATGTGAAGAGGGAGGTGTGTGGACAAATACATGAGAGGGAGGGAAGGAGGGGAGGTAAGTGCCTGCTGGCCCTGAAGGGAGGCACTGACGCCACGAGGAAGGGAGGGAGTGGGATGATGACAAAGAGAGAGAGGAGAGGGACTTAGCCTGTGTGGGGAAGGAGAAGCAAAGGGGAAAGAAGGACGAGGGAGAGAATAGAGTCAGAATTATAGGGAGAGAGAGAGAGAGAGAGAGAGAGAGAGAGAGAGAGAGAGAGAGAGAGAGAGAGAGAGAGAGAGAGAGAGAGAGAGAGAGAGAGATAAGGGGAAGAAAAGTGTAGGTCAGAGGTTGGAAGGAAACTAGGAGACAGTGTAAAGAAGGTGGAAGGAGGCTAATATAGTGTTTCCTGTTGTTGGGGTGGAGGGAGGGGAAGGTTTGTTGTGGCCCTGACAACACAAAGCAAAAGTGGAGGAGGGGAAGCTGTGTATTGGAAAAGAGGACGTACTTAAAGAAGTGTGTAGAGAGAGGAAAGAAAGTACCGATATGGAAGTTCATGGAGGTATGGGAATATATTTGAGGAGGTAGTGAGAGTGTTTGTGGAGAGAGGGTAGGAGGTGTCGATGGAGAAGATGAGGTGGATAGAAATTTGGACGAGAGGTGTGGAGTGATTATAAGAAGAAAGACTGAGGTATGTAAGGAGGTTTTGGAGGAGAAGTATAGAACAAGTATATAGAAGAGAAGGTGGAGGTAAGGATGTAGGTACTGGAGGAGAGGTGGAGGGAAGGTGGAGGTAAGGAGGTAGGTACTGGAGGAGAGGTGTGGAGGTAAGGAGGAGAGGTGTGGGGGGAAGGAGGTAGGTACTGGAGGAGAGGTGTGGAGGGATTGTCGGAGGGAAGGAGGCACCAAAGGAGAGGTGAAGGTACTAAAGTAAGTAAGATGAAGAGTGGAGTGGGTTTAGGAGGGAGGGAGGTACTAGAGTTAAGGGGGGGGGGGGTGAAGGGGTACTAGAAGAGGGAGGAAATACCTAAAGTGGGGAGGGGGCGGGGGTTATACAGCACTTGGGAAGGGGTTTATTAAGGGAATTGTACAGTGTTGGTAAATCTGAAATATGTAACGAATTCCTCCCCATTACTCCAAGCAACTGGACACCATAATTTTTGTTCAACTAATCCTGTTTACTGGCTTACACTGGAGGAAACAGGGTGCTCTAATGGCGACCAGTACTATGAGGTTGAGTAAGAGTGAGTGAGTGTATGTATGATTTCGTAGTGGACAATTAATGAGGCGACGCCGTGGGGAAATGGAGGAAATTGTAGAAAAAATATGAGATAGTGTGGGGGAGGGAAGGGAACACAAAAACTCATAAGAAGGAGAAAGTAACCCTGACCTAACCTAACCCAACTTACCTTAGAACTTGAGAAAATAGAGGGTCTAGAAAGGAGGGATTTGACAAAGACGAAAATGTGGAATACTATAATAAAAGGACGGTATTCTGGTGTTAATAAGTGGGTGGAAGGAGGAGAGGAGGGGGAGGGGGAGAGGGGCAAGTGACGTGATGGGGGTGGGGGTGACTCAGGAAAGGGGGTTACAGAAGAAGTGAGTTGTGGAGGAAGCGGGGTCTGTTGTGAAGGAAGAAGCAGGGTGGGTGGGAGGGGGAGAGACTGGAGGGAGCCTGAGGGAGGGTTTTTTTCTCTCCCTACTTCCCCTCCAGCATGTCGTGGCTCCGGGGAGACAGAGAGAGGCATGGGAGAGGTAGGTGAAGGGAGGGGAGGGAGGCATGGGAGAGGGGAGGGAGGAGGGAGGGGCCTTCTTCACCTGTGTGTGGCCTAATTAGTTGAGGCTCGTCACTCTAGGGTTAGGAATCACACCTTACCTTCAATTATGTTTGGACAAGGACACATTATAACCTCTAACTAACCCTACTTCAATGTACCCAGTCACACACAAACTGTTGATAACCCATAACTAACTCTACTTCTATAAAGCCAGTCAAATGCATCTTATTTATAACCTTTAATAACCTCTAACTCACTCTATTTTTATTCAGCCTAAATGATAGAACCTATTAATGTTCTCTCACTAATTTGATTTCTATTTATCTAGTCTGACATAACTTGCTGATATCACCTGTGAATATTAAATAGGCTATATACTGTACGATACATACCTGGTACATGATTATACAGTATAGTCTTAACCTATCGTGGCTATCTTCAACACTTTCCATTCCTTCAGCTTTCTATCCTTCCGTCCAAACCTTCACTTTCTCTCCATTCTTACCCTCACATTGACTTCAGTTTTCCCTCATCATTCTAACTACTTCCCTTCTTTGTTTTTATTTTCCACTACGTAGAGGGTCGTGCCTCCCTTTCGGTCCTGAGTCAGTTTTATTCAGCTCTTCAAATGACCTCCTTTCCTTGTCTTTCCTTCCAAGCTTCTCCTTCTCAGGCGACACATGGCACAAGCTGTGGCGATCGATCCCATGTGTATGTTATTCCTTGCAATCATTCAGTCGTTTCTACAACCATGCATCCATTAAGTAGTGTAGAGTGTAGAGGAAGTAGTCAGTAGCCCTCCAATTTGATCACAGTAGATGGCTGCGTCGTACCTCTTTAAAAGTTGTACCCTTCCAGAACCCCAAAATGAGATGACAGGTAATCAACAAGAAGGTCTGAGATTCGTTCCAAAGGTTCCAAGTCCGAGGAGTCTCCAGGAGAGGATGTATTGTCCGCAGGTGAACGTGAGGTGGAGGCATTATGAGGCCAGCTGTGTGTGTGTGTGTGTGTGTGTGTGTGTGTGTGTGTGTGTGTGTGTTAATAATAAGAAGGGTGAGGTAATAAAGTGAGGCCAGCCATGGTCTTGAAGAAATTAATACATGTGAAGTCGAGGAGTAGGAGTTGGGAGTGGGAGTGGTGGTGGAGGAACAAGATGGAGAAGGAGGAACATTGAAAGGACAGAAGAGAAATAGGGACAAGGCTGAAAGAGAATGAGCTGAAGGAAGAGGAAAGAAGGACAGAGGTGGAGAGAGGGTGAAAGAGAAGTGAAAACAGACCGAAAGAAGAGGAGGAGGAGGTGTGTGAGGTAACTGGAGGGAAGAATGGAGGTATGGAAGGATAGAGGTACAAATATGTGATGTGGAGAGAAAGGTGGGAGGGCAGGTCAGGGGAAGGAAGAAGGTAAAGGTATTTGAAGTGGGAAGGAGGAGTGATGAAGGGTGAGGTATGCGAGTTGGAGGAAGGATAAGGAAGAAAAGGTTTACCAGGTGGAGGAGGAGGAGGAGGAGGAGGAGGAGGAGGGTGAAATATACGAGGGGGAGGTAGCCCATGAGAAGTGGAAGGGTAGAGTGGAGGCAGAAAGTATGCAAGTTGGAGGTGGTGGTAAGCAAGGTGGAGTGTTTGAGTGGTGGAGGAGGAGCTATGCGAGGTGGAGGGACGGAGGAGGTAACCGATTTGGAGGATGTGTGAGTGGAGGTGAAGGTGGAGGTGAAGAAAGGTGGAGGGTGTGTGAGTGGATGTGAAGAAAGGTGGAGGGTGTGAGTGAAGGTGAAGGAGGAGGTATGCAATGTGGAGAGTGGAGGGGCTGGCTGGCTGGCTGGTTGGCTGGCTGGCTGGGGTGACGTGTTTAGGATCACCCGCAGCTGAGCAGGTTGTGTGTGGGATACCAGGCCTCCCTTCTCTCCTTCACCTGTCTCTTACACCTCACCCAAACTCCTCCTCCTACATCCACACTCAAATCCTCTTCCTCCATCTTCAACATTCAAACTCGACACTCCTTTCCTCTTCTTCAACCTCCAACAATCAACTCGACTCCCCTTATGTCCTACTTCAACCTCCACACTCCCCTTGCTCCATCTTCAGCCTCGACACTCAACTCTCACTCCTCCTCCAACCTCTTGTGCTTCAACCTCCAGACTCTCACGCTTTTCTAGTTTCCTCTTTATTGACACACTGGTACTTATGTTGTACCATTCTTACATACAATAGTACGCTTTCTGCTTACATAAACATACTTCCTGATATCCTGGTTTTCAATACTCCTGCTAATGTCACTCCCTTTGCTGCTGTCCTGTCTACCTACTGTATATACTACCTATTACCCCAAATGTCATTGCACTTCCCCCGTCCCTGCTGACCTTGCCTCGTATTGTAGTACCGGTGTCTCGCTCTCGTATATATTCCTACTAAAAGCGGTGTTGTCGTTCCATCTCGTGATAGTAATTGTGCCGCTGCCACTCGTGCTGCCACTTACATGCGAGTGCCACGGCTACTTTCCCTAGCGGCACTCCCATTAACGCCACTGTCACTCCCCTTAGCGGCACTAACACTTGTACCCTGCCACTCGTTACTGTGTCCCTGGCTCTGTGGCACTGGCTGGCTGGCACTGATGTCACTACTCTTGTTACTGTTGGCACTGCTCTTGTTACTGTTGGCACCTTTCCTTATACAACTGGCACTACTCTTGTTACTTAGCAGACCTATTAATAAAACTGGCACTACTCTTGTTACTGTTGGCAGCCCTCTTAATAAAACTGGCACTGATGATGTTACTGTTAGCATCTTTCCTTATACAACTGTCATTGCTGCTGTTGCTACGGTTGACAGTTATCTATACAACAGGCACTTCTTCTGTTACTGTTGGCATCCCCTTTAATTAATACATCTGGCACTGCTCTCATTTATTTTGACACTGATACTGTTGGCACTACTGTTGGTACCACTGGCAATATTTTGTATCGTTGGCACTGATCTTCACACTGCTGGCACTCACACCACTACCGGTACTCTATATACTGCTGTTGCTACTTTAGGGAATATATATAAATAGGACAATGTTGTTGGTGTTAAATCTGGACCAACTGATTCCTCCAAACTATTCCAAGCAACATTAGACCATTATATTTATTCATTGGTTCTGTTTCATGATATACTTTGGAGGAATCAAGGCACTCAAATGAACCAAATGTTTAGTACCGGTAACCCCTTCAGTCTTTTATATCTCACGTCACGTTTGGTTTCATCTTGGTTTCCTGCTTCTCTTCATAGTCCTTCCCTACTTGGTGGTCGTAACATTTCTTTCTGCTTTGGCTGCTCCGTCCTTGTGTCAGGATTATGTCGGCTGCTTTCAAGAGTTAAAAAATGGGGGACGGAGGAAAGTAATGGTACAGGGATGAAATAAATGAATAGTAATGTAATGAAGGAAATTGATGGTAATATAAGGAGAGAAATTGATGGTAATGTGATGAAGGAAATTGATGGTAATGTGGTGAAGGAAAGGGGTGGTAATGGGTTGAAGAAAATGGATAGTAATGTAATGAAGGAAATGAATAGTAATGTAATGATGGTAATGTAATGAAGGAAGTGTGGTATTATGATGAAGGAAGTGTATATATACATCATGGTGGTACTGTTATAAAGGAAGTGAATGGAACTTTAATAAAGCCTCAGTGGTTGTGACAAGGTGATGGATGGAAAGTTGAGAGAGAGAGAGAGAGAGAGAGAGAGAGAGAGAGAGAGAGAGAGAGAGAGTGTGTGTGTGTGTGTGTGTGTTAGCTGTGGTGATGGTGTGGCAGGAGGTGGAGGGACCTGGATTACCTGATCAATATTTTAGATGGAATGTAGATTAACTTTTTGATAGTCTTTACCTTGCAAGGAAGGAGCCCCCGGGGAGAAAGAGAGAGAGAAAGAGAGAAAAAAGAAAGAGCGAGAGAGAGTTAGTTTGATTTGTTGAATTGAGAAAACCGCATTGTACACAGCGCATCAGCTACTGTAAGGTTATATGCCGGCGGAGAAGGAGCGGGGACTAGCGAATTTAGAAAAGGCATGAGGCAAAGAAGTGGAAGAGACAAGAGAAGTGAAAGAGAGAAAGAAGTGGAGCGTGGCAGAGAAAAGTTCCTTCAACGAAAAATTTAATTAGTTACGAAGGTGAGTCGGTAGATTTGGTGAGGGCGAGAGGAAGTGGTGTGGTTAGGGAGAGATTGGAGTAGTGGTGATGAGTGAGAGGAAAGGGAATTGCATCATAACACAAGAGAGAGAGAGAGAGAGAGAGAGAGAGAGAGAGAGAGAGAGAGAGAGAGAGAGAGAGAGAGGAGAGAGAGAGAGAGAGAGAGAGAGAGTTACATAGAGTTACATAGAATCACAGACCACAACAGACCTTACGGTCCACACGGGGTGATCTGATTAGAAGGTTACTGGTAGAGAATGAATTTCTCCCCAGTGATAGTCGTAGGTAAGGATAGCAAAGTAGAAGGCTCTCTCCCCACCCTCCAATCCCTCCGGCCTGAGCCGTACTGGAAATAAAGTCAGGAGTCAGAACCTTGTGGAGTTGGTAGAGAAATCTCCACAAGGAATTTTATAGGAAAGATAGAAAGTAGTTGAAATTTGGCTGTAATGGGCAAAAAATTATTCATTAGTAAACATCGAAAGTCGGGGATTAGATGCAAGGTGTTTATCAAGGCGACGTTTGAAGCTGTCTACTGTGTTACATTCTATTACGTTACGGGGAAGCCCATTCCATAAGTTGACGACTCGGTTAAAAAAGAAATTCTTGGATTCGTGTGAGTTAAAAGATTTACCTATGATTTTACAGCCATTACCTCTCGTGTAGTTTGATTGATCGATATTGAAATATTTGTTGCAGTCCATATTGTCTATGCCTTTGATTATTTTGAATACCTGGATTAAGTCGCCTCTCAATCTACGTTGTGCTAGTGGGAATAGATTCAATTCATTTAGCCGCTCTTCATACGTTTTGTTTCGTAGACTTGGTATCATTTTAGTAACTCTACGTTGGACTCGTTCCAATTTTACTATATCTTTCTGGTAGTACGGGCACCAGGCTTGGACACAATATTCCATAAGGGGACGGACCAAGGAATTATACAAAGTGAGGATTGTATCTTTGGACTTATACTCGAATGCTCTGCCAATAAAGCCGATAGTTTTATTTGCTTTCTTAATTACTTCCGTACATTGCTGACTGGGTTTTAGGTTACTTGATATTGTGACCCCTAAGTCTGTCTCTTGATCCACGCTTTTAATTTGATTACCATTTAACGAGTAGTTTGCAGTTACGTTACGATGTCCGATATGGAGTACTTTACATTTATCTGCATTGAAGGACATTTGCCAAGTTTTCGCCCAATTCGACAATTTATCGAGGTTATCTTGCATTTCTTTAGTTTGTGCGTTAGTGAGTACTGTATTAGCAATTTTAGTGTCATCGGCAAACTTCGATATTATGCATGAGAGACCTTCATCTATGTCGTTTATGTAAACTAGGAATAGGATTGGGCCTAAAACTGACCCTTGTGGCACCCCGCTCGTAACGCCAGTCCAATTAGATGATTTTCCATTTATTACCACACGTTGTTTACGGTTTCTTAGCCAGTTCTCTATCCATCTTACTGTGTCGCCTTGGATTCTGTGAGATTTTAATTTACTTATTAAACGTTTATGGGGAACTTTGTCAAAGGCTTTTTGGAAATCTAGATAAATTATGTCTACTGCTTTACTCTTATCATATTCGTTAAAAATGTCGTTTAAAAAGTCTAATAGATTCGTTAGGCAAGAGCGTTTATTGCGGAAACCGTGTTGAGTGTCTCTGAGTAAGTTGTTTTCCTCTAAATGAGAGAGAGAGAGAGAGAGAGAGAGAGAGAGAAAGAGAGAGGGAGGGAGGGAGGGGGGATATAGTGGAGTGGTAAGATTAGCGAGGAGAGAGAGAGAGAATGAGAGAGGGAGGGGGGGAGGATATAGTGGAGTGGTAAGATTAGAGAGAGAGAGAGAGAGAGAGAAAGGTAAGGAGATAACCTGTGGCTCTGGCATACCGGAAACGTAGGCACGACAAAAGTACCTGGCCCTCCTCCCTTCCTTCTGACTCTCCTACACCTCTTCCCTCTCCTCCACATTTTCCCTCTTCTCCACATATCCTCTCTTCTCCACTTTCTGCATCTCCTCCACATTTCCTACCTTCTCCACCTTTTCCCTCTCCTCATCCTTCTGCATCTGATCCCCATTTCCTCTCTTCATCATCTCTTCTTCCAATACTTACTGCACTTCTCTTTCCTATCCCCCATTCACTTCTCCTTACCTTCACGTTTTTAGTTTTACTCTCTGATATTATACCTAACTTCTTTCCTTCCACCCAAGGTTTTTCTCCCATCATCAATCTCTATTTGTTCACGTCACTCTCTGCTCTCTCCTAATTTGTGTATTTTATCTTGTTGTCGCACATTTGCATTTGTCATTTAACCTTAATTTCTCCTTTCACTCCATACGCCTTCATTTTTTTTCCATCAACCTTCATCTTCTATTCGGTCTTTTCTCCCCATCTTTATCTATTGCAAGGCCTTTCTTGTTTCTCCATCTTGTCCCACGTGGATTCTTTCATCTCTTTCTCCTGTTATCTTCTATCTATATTAATTTCATATCTTCCAACATCTGTCATCCCTTCACCAGAGTATTTCCTTACTTCCTTTCCTCAAGTTCTGATTGTCCAACCGTCCCTTCCTCCCTCGTTTCCCACCTCCCTTCCCTTACCACCTCCTTTCATTTTCCTGTCATCCTTCCCTCCACCATTTATGACCTATCTCTTTTCCCTCCCCGTCCTCTTGTCAGTACCCATGTCCCTCCCTCCCTCCCTCCACCATCTTGGCTCTGTCCTTCCTTCCTCAACCTTTCTTGCAATCTCGCTCTTCCTTCCTCCCTTCACCTCCCTCCCTTCCTTTCTTTCTTCACCCCCATCCCATTCCCTCCTTCACCATTCTTGCCATCCATCCCACTCTTCTTTAACCCTTGACTCCTCTCCCTCTTCTTCTCCCTGTTTTAGCATTAACCCCCCCTACCCTCCTTTCCTCCCATTCCCAGGACTACTCTTACCCCTTCATTCCACCCCTCCCCATCCATGTCCCCATCCTCCCTGTGCCTCCCTTTTTCTGCTCTTTCATGTTTACTGTGTCCCTCCCTCCCTCACTCACTTCCCAACCCCTTTACCTCTCCTCCCTTCTTTGCACACCCCTCACCTCTCTTCCTACACGTGTGCCCTCTTCTGCCTACACACCCTCACCCTTCTCCCAACAACACCCTCACCCTTCTCCCAATACGACCGTCACCTCTCCTCCCCACCATGCAGCCACCTCCGCCCACTCCCACCCCCACGATGCAGTCACCACCTCCCATCCCCACACCCTCTGCCCTCTTCCCCCTGCTTCTCATGTCCCCCCATCCCCTCCCCTACACCCCCTGACCCTCCCCTCTCCCTGCACATGCCCGGAAATAGCAAATAATGAAGTGACCTCGGGTGGAGCGCCGGCCGCCTCTCGCCTGTTATGGAGGCCTTGGGTCGAGTCCCAGGCAGCAGGCGATGGGGCTCCTCCTTCCCTCTACCCCTCAGACATGGTTACCCGGACAACCCCTAACTAGCAGGCATACACACACACACACACACACACACAGACACACACAGACACACAGTCGATCGCCCACGTTGCCTCCAGGCCCCAGTTGCGGATGTGCTGCATTGTTTGTTTGTTGGTCCCTCCGTCAGCAGTTTCCAGCTTGTTTTCTCACAGGAGACGTAGTTCTTTCCGTCCAACAATTAAACATGGGGTTCATAAACTGGAGGCACATTTTTGTCTTTGGTTCAGGTGTTGATGTTGTAGTTGGTCGTGAGAGTGAGAGTGAACAGGACGTGTTACACTGGGATGTCATGGGTTATGATTAGCTGCTGTGTGGTGTGGTGAGGTGTAGTGTGACACAGCGGCTTATATAAACCACGTCCTTCCCAACACACTATTTCAAACCTTTATAACTTAAAATGATTCTCGCTAACAGTTTTGAGCTACGATACAATAATATGATAGTTTTGCATATTACTTTTACATCATAAATAAAATCAGATGTTAGTGAATTGGAGCTTACTGGACTTGTTGATCTGCTGTATTTGTGGCACAGTTCAGAGAAATGGGCAACTTCCAATTCACGCGAGAAGATTTTGAAGATGTACCAATGCGACCTCTACTTGCCTTGCCTCTACCTCCGCTGCTCCTGTTTACACTAACTACCCCACCAAGCTAAAATAAAAACGAGGCAGTGAACTTTGACTACTGGAACGCGTTTAATTCGATCTTTATGGTTAAATGAACTCTTCAAAATATTACGGCAGCGTGTTAGGTCTCTGAAATAAAAAAATGTTGTCCTGTATAATCATTATTATGATAAATTATGTTTTTTCCACGGTGGATACTGAGTGATTCCTGTGAGGATAGCTGGTACTGAAAAGGGTACATAATTATGGATTGGTTACTGATTGATTGAATACTTGAAGGAGAAGTACTGAGTGTATCTTGAAGTTGTGGTATGTGCCAAGACCAATAGAATACTAGAGTGTATTGGTGTTGGTATGTGCTGGGTATAGAGATGGTGGAGTGGGTACTGATGGGGCCCGGAGCGATATAAATGTTGGACACAGCACAGGGCACGGTCCAGTTGGCAGAGGGCCCTCAGTCTTGTCCACCTACCTCACGTTGCTGCCCAACACACGCACACACACACACACACACACACACACACACACACACACACACACACACACACACACACAGAAGATCCAAGATTATCGGATTCATTTTCTGACGAGGTTTCTATGACAAAGTGAGAGCCTTCTATTACCGCCTTGGGCCAGCAGTGGTTGAACACGAGGGTATAGCGACCACACACACACACAAACACAAACACACACACACACACACACACACACAAAACCAGACGCCCTCTCTACCCACCACTACACGGAAAAAAAAGATGGCAAGAAGTGGCAGCGAAACCCATGAGCGGTGCGGGGAGGCTGGAGTTAGTTGCCGCCTCTACCAACACTGCCGTCGCTGCTAGTGTGTGTGTTGCTAGGACTAACACTGTACTCTACTGATGGTGGTTATTTATCTGTAATGATTATCGTTGTGATTAGTTTATATATTTTTTTGTTTTGCTGTTGGTGTTTCTTCTATATAATACGATTGGGCCTCCTCTTGTCTTGTCATCCCCAGCAGCCTGTCCCTTTCGTCTGTTCGTGCGTCTCCTCTCACTCCACGCCTCACACTTCCTTGGACCACGTTTCAGACCTTATAGTAAACATTCTTGGTGTAACTCTGAGCCTGTGAATTTATACGCAACTCTCACCTCAGCTTTGATATACTATACAGTCTCGGTGACCTGCCTTAAACAAACCACTTCTCCTTCCCCGTCACATTGCCCTTTCAACAACATTTTCCACTTTGTTTACATATTATTTTCACTGGAGACGGTGATCTAGACTTAGGGTACCAGTGAACGGTGCACTTGACTTTGATTTTAATTTTTCTCAGTAGTGTCCGTCCATAAGGGGAAAGGATGTATGTACAGCACTATCACAGAATGCCGCCTGTAAAATATAATCACCTTCTGTTATTAGCCTACCCATTCGTGTGTGTTGTCCGTTTCTGCAACCCACCCAAAAGAGGATATATGAAAAACATCCTTGAACCCTGCACCGCGCTACGCCTTGAAACCCACCAGTACGCCATTATCCCACCCATAAACCTTGCAACCCACCATGCAGCTCTCTCTCCCACCCTACCAACCCACCCAACACCATGTCTTGTATGATTGTATGTAACGCTTACCAGTACATTCTCTTGTAACATATTGTACCACCATGCCTTGTAACCCTGTCTCCTTCTCCCTTGTATCCAAACTACCATGCCTTGTAGCCCACCAAGTTAGTAGTACTGGTGCCTGTGGTGGGTGTGACGTCATATGGGGTTCTGGGAAGGACTTTTTGCTACAGCGGCGTCGGTCTGGTGGGCAGCGTGACCTAAGGCAAGCCAGCTACACCCTGCCTCCCTCACACTTCCCCATCCTACCCTGCACAAGGCCTCCCATCCCCTACCCTCGCTTACCCACACCCCCTCTCTCTTCCCTCCCTCTGCCTGCCTGCCTGCTGCTTCCCATTCCCAACCATCCCAATCCCAGTGGCGCCTCTCGCCCCCTTATTCCACTACCCAGGCCCCCTCATACTTCCCCATCCTGCCCCCGTCTTCTCACACCATCAGTGCCGCCCTAAGCCTGCCCCGCCCCGCCCCTCTTTTGGCTGCTCCCCACGCCCGTCAACCATCCACCCCAATCCCACCCATGCCTTGACTCCCCAGCCCACTCTCACTATTGCTGTATCGTGGCCTCCCCATCAGATCTTGCAGCACACTCTCTCTCTCTCTCTCTCATTTATTTTTTCATCAGTCCTCGCTTCAATTCAACTTATATAATGAGACGGTGATCATTGGCCATGAAAAAACATCAGGTCGGACAGCTTGGTGTTGTAAACTTGTCAAAATGTTCGGGTGAGCGCGTCAACATTCTTGGCAAGTAAAGAGCTGAAGCGGAACTGGAGAGAATCATACAGTACTTGTATACACTCACACCAGAAAGTTCTCGAACACCGTGGTGGTTACAAACACTGTCAAATTGAACACTGGAATTCCCGTTACGTGGGAGCAATGTTCAAAGGCGCTCGTGGATATTATTGTGCCCCGGATGTGTTGGTGGAGTTTTAGTGAGGAGTGTCGAGTACAATGCATGCAGAGGAGTGTAGCCAACAGTACAATGTATACAGTAAGGATATATTATACGTGTGGGTTATGATTGTCCTTGGCGCCGCTGTGTTACTATACCATTGAATCCTTTATGGAGTTATGGTACCGGTATTTTCTTGATGGTAAATTGGAAAGTTACTAATTCTTCCATACCTTGCCAGGACACAGATTCCCTTTTTATAACATATAATTCGTTTGTTATGAGGAGAGAAGATAAAGCATTCAGGAAATAGGTGGTGGTATATTTTATAACACCTTGTCTGTGTAGTGGTTGTAACCTAACATCTTCCCCACCACATGTTGTCGCTGGCAGTGTGGTCGGCTGAGGTTGTTGGCAGGGCATGTCCTCATGCTTGACCAACTTGCAACATCTTTCATCGGAAATTGTATCTGCTTGTTATCTCTTGCCTGAACTTTTAAGACTTATATATGCAATTGCGTACATCCGGTTGCTTGCTTGCTTGCTTGGGGTTAACACAAAACACCGTTAATGATAGATGTGGCTTGATTGGTTAAGGAAATCGAACCGGGTTTCGATCCCCAGGTCATACAAGTTCCCATGACTTCCCGGTGTACAATGTGGTGTTTTTCCATGTGTGTGCTGAGATTACCGTGTGTACTTTGTGTTGCGCCAGGCGACTTCCCTCTCACACGTGTTGGCAAGACTGGGTGCAATTTTCACGTTAACACAACGCACGGAGTCACACGCACTCTCTCATGCTCGGTATAATTCCCAAACTTTGTAACAAACACGAAGGAAAACTACGGAACGCTTAGAAAAGAGTTGTGTAGACGAAAATGTGAAGTTGTCTCACCATCCCACAACAGAGACATTTAATTTTAACTCTTACGGCCTTGTACCGAGTCTAAACCAAAGTAATAAAACATTGAACACATCAATTGCATAGATCCTTGTATTTATCATATAGGAATTGAAAGAGGATCACGAGTAAACAAACCCGATTACAGTCCCTCAACCCGACACTCACAATTCACATGATAAATTTCGGACTCGTTCACCAAAGACTATTGTCATTATAAAACACAACAGATAGTATTGTTTTTAAGGCATATCTTTTGAACACTTAGCATATGAATTCTTAGGAAAGACATCACGTGTGTATAGGAAACTCACCACGTGTGTTTAATTCTTAGGAGAGTTATCACGTGTGTTAATTCTCAGGAGAGTTATCACGTATGTTTATTTTTAGGAGAGTCGTCTCTGTTTTTGTTATGTAGAGTAAGAACATTATTAGAGTGACTGGACAATGATACAAGGCAGTGTTAGGAGAGAAAATCACGTCATGAGAGTCAGACGTGGTGAAGAGGTGAAGTGAAGTGAGGTGAAGTGAAGGGCCCGACACTGTGTAAGGAAGGGGGCGGCTACAGCTGTCATACCTCTACAGTCCACATGTCTCACCTACCTCTCTCTCTCTCTCACTCTCTCTCTCTCTCTCTCTCTCTCTCTCTCTCTCTCTCTCTCTCTCTCTCTCTCTCTCTCTACCTATAGCATCTCTCACTCCCTTACCTGCCTCATCTCTCACTCCCTTACCTACATCACCTTTCACTCCCTCTCTCCCCATTTCCCCTCTCCCTCCTTTGCTTACTTACTTACCAACCTACTTCCCTCCCTTGAATAATTACCTTCCCAGAGTCTGGCGCAAAACAATCAGAAATGCACACTTAAACTAGACACTTACTTGTCTACCTAATAGTCATGCATGGGTTTTAGTACCTACCCTACCCATATATATACATACATACATACATACATATATACATACATACATAAATATTGTAAACTAGTGGCTTCTCGGTTCTTCCTTCTCATCATTGCCTCAGCTTCTCATTATTCTTTTTCTTGTTTGGGGTTTGGTGAGGAGGAGTAGTAGGAAGGGGAAGAAGAGGAGGAGGAGGAAGATAGGAAGGGGAAGAAGAGGAGGAGGATAGGAAGAGTTGAGTGTGAATAGGGAAATGATAGGACGTGAGAATAAGAGAAATACTTAAGGAAACGGGGAAGGAATTGAATAAGAATTAGATTATCATTAGAATTTGAGAGAGAGAGAGAGAGAGAGAGAGAGATAGAGAGAGAGAGAGAGAGAGAGAGAGAGATGGCCTGGGGAGTAGAGTGGGGGGGTGGGGGGATATCCGCTTCCTTGACCCACGGCCCGCTGCGCAACCATACCCCAACCCCCTCCCTCCCCTTTCTCTCTTTAGCCCTCCCTTTCCCCTCTTCGATTCCTTCGCTGTCCTCTTATTCATGCTTCTGTCCCCCACTCATTCCATATTTCTTCACTTTCTGCTTCTCCCCTCCATATTTTGTACAGTTGAGAGAGAGAGAGAGAGAGAGAGAGAGAGAGAGAGAGAGAGAGAGAGAGAGAGAGAGAGAGAGAGAGAGAGAGCGTGACCAGGTGGAGGAGGATGGTGGAGGGAGGGAGGAAAAAAAGATGATGGGAGCCGGGTGGGAGGGAAAAATAGGGAGAGAGAATCGGAAGTTGAGGAATGAAAATTGCAGGATAGGAGACATCAATCCTAGAAGGACCAAAAGTACTCACACACACACACAAAACTCACACTCACACACACATATAAACACACACACACACACACACACAGAGAAAGAGAGAGAGAGAGAGAGAGAGAGAGAGAGAGAGAGAGAGAGAGAGAGAGAGAGAGAGAGAGAGAGAGAGAGAGAGAGAGAGATAATGACTCCTTCTTAACAAAGTATAATAACGTGTATGTTCCGTCATGATCAAAAGTCCTGTAAATGATGAAAGTGAGTCATTTAAGTTTATTTTATGAACCATTGTTACAGAATATAACAACTAATGTACTGTGTCACATTATTGAAAGGTGTTACAGGACTATTGGGTGTGACTGTACACATACACAGAGAGAACAGTAACTATGTATGTATGTATGTATGGCTATTTATATTATAACTCACGTGTTGATTCATAATGTGTATATTGGAGGATTGAATATATACTGCATAAATACACGATTATATTACATAGAATTGTAAACAAAGATAAACGTAAAGAGATCAGTTGCTTGATATGGTACAGTACAAACATTGTTAATGAGGTATGATACATATTTATATATTGATTAATCCTTGACGTGTGTGTGTGTGTGTGTGTGTGTGTGTGTGTGTGTGTGTGTGTGAGTGTGTGTGTGTGTGTATCTGTGTGTGTGTGTGTGTGTGTGTTGCTGGATCTACACACTCTTCACAGTCTTCGCTATTTGTCGGTAGGTGGTTCAGTACGTACTTCCTTTACTTCGTCTTTGTTTAGAGACAGGTTGGTAAACGGAGGAAGCCTTAGACTAGACTGACCACAGGACGAACATTCGATGTACCAACATGATAACCTTTGCTTCCAATATTCTCAGTTCAGTCCAGCTGGTAATCGGCAAGTTTAGTCTTTGTAGCGGCATTTCCTCTCTTCCCATAAAATGTTTCTTCGTAGTGTCGTGTTTTCTCTAAGTTTTTACTCAATTTTATCTATTTTCTTTTAGTTTCTTTTTGTTTTCTTCCACATCCTGTATAATACCGTTGGTGCCTGACGGGATGAGTTAGCCTTGGGTGAGCGAGCCCTCGAGTATTGTCAGGATCTATAGGCGACTTTGTTTACGTTTGGGGCGAGGCGACAGATGGTGGAGGTGTGCTGCTGGAGGGCATAGGGACCTCTCACGGTTTAGGAGGCTTCAGTCTGTAGTCTCTTGTTTTCTTTACAAAGTTTCCCCATCTGTTGTGAGTCACTATACACTCTGTTTTATCATCAACTCCTAAACAACGGGTTATATTCTTGAGATGCATTCAGACCCTTTCAATCACCTCACGTTACCCCATGTTTAAAGGGAAAATCTCTTTTTCATAAATTTGAGGACGACTGATTTCCGTAAACTGTCTCATGAAACAAGTCACATCGGTGTGTTATAATACACAGGTGTTATAATAAGAAGGGATCTGTTTCTTGAATATGTTAGTAGGATTGAATAGGCCTCCAAATAACCAATGCTAGGCTCTCCCCTTTACACACTTATCTCTAGCAGCACTGTACTGTCCCCTTAAGTTAACGGTACAATACAGGAGTTGTTTTTGTAAAAGTGAAGGCTGCTACTTCCTCCAGACCTCACTATATGGGACTCAGACTATTAAGGGCAATTATTTCAGTCATTTACTTTGGTTTGTTGTTTCTCTCCAATCACACTTGTACTTGTCAGTCTTCAGAAGTTCTTCGAAACTGAGGATCAATATTTCACTAAATTTATCAAGCAGTTCGATAATGATGATTTTTGTATAGTTCATTCACCAAATTCATCAAATAATTCAATCATAGGTAATTAACACGTTTCACTTTATTTCGTTCGAGTACTTACAAATCACTATGAACTAACAATCACCACTATTTCAACACCATCACCACCACTACCACCACTACTACACTGGGTATCACCATCTACAACACCTCTAACCTCTACCACCAACACCTTCATGATCGATCACCACCACCACCACCACCACCACCATGCATCATTTTACCACCAGCATCACCAACAGTTATATTATCATTATTATTAATACCATGGCCATCATCATCACCACCACTGACACAACATCGATCATCACCACCACTACCACCACCACCACTACCACCATCACCACTACCACCATCATCATCATCACCTTCACCACCACCACTGACAATACTTCTATCACCACCACCACCACCACTATTATCACCTCACCACCACCACCATAAACACCACTATCATTGTCACTACCACTACCACTACTACCACCACCAGATGCACAGCGGGGTGACTGCTTCTGTTGCTTCCTTTGTTCCTTAGTTATTTCCTTTACACTTTTTTTCACCTTCCGCCATTCTTTCAAGACCCTTTTTATTTCAATTTCCTCCTTTTTCCCTGAGTCTTGCTATCTCTCCTTCCCTTTGTCCAACATTATCCTCCACGTCTTACTCTTATTTTGGCGATTTTTTGTTGATGTCGTTGTTGATGTTTTGTACGGTGCCGTTTCGTGTGTGTTGTTTATTATTCTCTCTCTCTCTCTCTCTCTCTCTCTCTCTCTCTCTCTCTCTCTCTCTCTCTCTCTCTCTCTCTCTCTCTCTCTCTCTCTCTCTCTCTCTCTCTCTCTCTCTCTCTCTCTCTCTCTCTCTCACCCCCGCCTTCCCACACGACCAGAAACTTATTCCTTGTAATTGTCACTCGCTGGGGGCGGCTCAGAGAAGAGGAGGGGGGCGGGGTGAAATTGGGAAGAGGTAGAGGTAGGGATATTTAGAAGTGGAGGAAGTGAGAAAGAAGGGAGAGTAAACACTACAGATTTTGACTTGTGTTGGAAGGAGACTGGAATGAGGAGGCCAAACGATTAAGATGGTGTGAAAGTGAGAGGGAAGGGAAAGGAGTACGAGTGGTGATGAGATGTGATAAAAAGAGGAGAAAGTTTATTTACATATACCGACTCTTGTATCCGCTAGCTCTACACTAAACCACAACATTAGTATAATTAGAAGTAAAATATTTACTTCCGTATAACATTCACATTATACTGCAATATCCATCATGAATTAATATCTTATCATGATTCAAAAGAAATATAGAACACTTTGCTGTCCACGATACCAAAGCTAAAATTTTAAATGTCAGACCACTATGGGGGGCCAGCGATCTCTGCCTGAGGGGTCCTGTCTGTCCCCCTCAGAGCCCCCTGTAGATATAACCACGTGACCATCTATTATATCGTATTTATCATGAACTATACTTGTATTCTCCACACCCTCATACACCCTCCATCACTACCTCTCTCCCCTCACCCACATCCAAACTTTTATAGTCTTGTGTCTGTCTCTTTCCCTCTAGCACACAAACACCCGCATCCCCCCCCCCACCTAACTAACCCCTCCTGCCTACCACCCCATGTGTCCTTAGTCCTCCACCTACATTATATACCCCCCCCCCCTCCTCCTCCTATACCTTCCCAGCCACCAGCATGTGCCTTCATCTCCCCCCCCCCCCCATCCCTTCCCTACACACACGACCAAACAATGCCACGCCACTATTGCAGTCCCGTACACATTATGAATACTGTACGGGCAGATTCATAATGTATACTATACGTGTAGGTGGGTGGGTGGTGGTGTGGTAGTTAGCTTTTAGGGAGGATAGTGAAGGGAGTTAGGGGAGTATTGTGAAGGGAGTGAAGGGAGTTAGGGGAGGATAGTGAAGGGAGTTAAGGGAGTATTGTGAAGGGAGTTAAGGAGTATTGTGAAGGGAGTTAAGGGAGTATTGTGAAGGAATTAGGGGAGTATTTTGAAGGGAGTGATGAAATGATACGAGGATTAGGTTGAGTGAGTTGCAGTGTAAGTTTGTTTAAGGACAGTGGTATTGTTCCTGTGGTGTGGTGGTGGTGGTGGTGGGGATGATAATGGAAGGGAGAGGGAATGGTGATGGTGGGAAGAGAGAGGGGATGAGAGGGCAGAGGAAAGTGGGGTCATGATGGTAAGGGACAGACGAACGGAGAGGGAGTATAATCGTTGGAAGAGGAAAGGAGATAGGGGAATGTAAAGTTGACAAGGGAGGAGGGAGGTGGAGGGAGTGTGTTTGTGTTGTGTTGTGTTGGTGGGGAGAGGGCAGAGAGAAAAGGAGGAGGAGGGCATGGAAATGAGGTTTTGTAGAGAAAAAAATGGGAGAGGAAAGAGATGGGGAGCTGAACTTCATGAGATAAGGTGGTGGTTGAGAGAGAGAGAGAGAGAGAGAGAGAGAGAGAGAGAGAATAGGGTGGAGTGCCTAGGATTTAGAAGGATAGTTACGGGAAGGATGGGAAAGGAGAGTCAGGTGTAGTATGCGATTGGGGGTGAGGAAAGGAAGGTAGAGGAGGAAGAGGAAGGGTGAGGGGTAGTAGTGGGGGGAGGTCGGTTAAAAATACTGTCTGGGAGGAATTCAAGGGAGCTGTGGGGGGCCTCTTCCTCCCACCCCCTTCCATCCTCTTTATCTCCCCACCACCACAACCCTCGTATTCTCCTTTACCCCCTCCCATCACCACCCTCCTTTACCCCAACACCCTCCTTCCACACACTAATTCTACCCCCACCCTCCCATCACCACCATCATCCCTTTCTTTCTCCCTCCACCAACACCTCCATCTATCTCCCTCTCCCACCACCACCACCATCATTCTTTCGGATTAATAGGAGAGAGAGAGAGAGAGAGAGAGAGAGAGAGAGAGAGAGAGAAGAGAGAGAGAAGAGAAGGAAGGAAGGGGATGAGTTTGATCACACAACAGAAGGGCGACACTCCCTATATTGAACTTGCTAATGAGCCCATCCATTCCTCCTCTCTTTACCCTCTCCTCCATTCCTCCTCTCTTTACCTTCACCCTCTCCTCCTCACCCTCTATGCCCTTTCTCCTTTCTTTACCCTCTCCTTTCCTCCTCTCTTACCTTTTACCCTCTCCTCCCTTTCTCCTTTCTTTACCCTCTCCACCTTTCCTCTCATCCTTTCCTCTCCTCCTTTCTTCACCTTCTCCTCCCTTCCTCTCCTGCTCTAATATTCCCTACTCCCCCCTTCCTTCCTTTTCGTCCTAGTGTCCCTCCTGCCTACCATACACCATTAGTCCCATCCCAAACCTCGTCCCATTTTTCATTCTCTCCCACCTCACCACCCCTTTCTCTCTCTCTCTCTCTCTCTCTCTCTCTCTCTCTCTCTCTCTCTCTCTCTCTCTCTCTCTCTCTCTCTCTCTCTGTTTTTCAATTACTTCCCTAAGTCAGATTTTCTCCCCGTCCGTTCTTTGCAAACTTTTCTCTTTCCATTCCTCCTCCCCTCTCCTCTCCTTTCGTTTCCTTGCTTTACTGTATATAAAACTACTTTCATCTCGCACCATTTCATACTTATCCATACATAGTCCTTTATTTTCCTAATTACTCTCCCAATTTGAATAAGAGAGAGAGAGAGAGAGAAGAGAGAGAGAGAGAGAGAGAGAGACGAGGAGAGAGAGAGAGAGAGAGAGAGAGAGAGAGAGAGAGAGAGAGAGAGAGAAGTAGATAAGGTAGGTAGACAAAAGGAGATAAATCGAGGGAGGAAGATGGGAGAAAATACGAATGAGAAGTAGGAGTGAAGTAGACAGATTAGAAGAGTATGGGTTGAAAATTAAACCATAGGTGTTACTCTGATGGTGATCTTGGCTCCAAGGATTGGTATCGTATCTCCTCTTCGCATTCCCTCATTCCTTCTTACTTTCTCCCATCAGTCTTTCTATTTATGTTTTACTTTCTCCCTTTCACCCTTACTTTACACCTTCAGTTTTCATCTTTGCCCTCCATTTCTTCCATAATTTCTCTCTCCTTCTCCCCTTTTCTCCTCCCTCTCCACCTCCCTCACACCTCTAAGATCAGGATGCGTGGGGTGAGGAGGAGAAGAAGGAATGTGAATGGTGACAGTAAACACCACCTTTACGATCTCAAATTGTTTTGGGAAATGTCGCGTCGTTCTCATGGACAAGTGTATGTACCGGTACTGTCTAAGTGCGTCATCTGCCTTAACAAAAAGCATTAAAGATTAGATTAAAGAGTGGTTAAGTGTGGGTAAGTTAATGCATAAAGTTAAGCGTGGTTAAGAGGAGTAACCTATTAGGGGAAATCTGAAGGCAACTGATTCCTCCAGACTATGCAGGAAACAGAATCCTTCAATGTAGAATTATACTATACAGGAGATGTGTTTTATAGCTGAGTTTGGAGGCTTATATTTAACTCCACATTGACCACAAAATATTACTTCCCTTCAGGATGGCCTGGTTAATTAATAAAGTTAAGAATGGTTGAGGTAGGGTTTGGTGGTGAATGAATGAGGCAGGGAGAGTGATTATTAGGAATGAGTGATGAGTTGAAGGGGAGATGAGGGGGGATAGTGAGACGAGGGAAGATGAGGGCGATAATGAAGCAGGAGAAAGAGGGAAGGATGAAGGTGATAATGAGGCCAGGGAAGGAAGAGGGGGATGGTGAAGGAGGAGGGTGATAGTGAGGCGAGGAAAGGATGAAGGAGGAGGAGGAGGAGGAGGGAAGGAGGAGGGTGATAATGAGGCCAGGAAAGGAAGAGGGGGATAGTGAAGGAGGAGGGTGATAGTGAGGCGAGGAAAGGATGATGAGGAGGAGGAGGAGGAGGGAGGGAAGGAGGAGGGTGATAGTGAGGAGAGGGAGAGGATGCGGGAGGAGGAGGAGGGAAGGATGAGGGTGATCAGTGAGGCGAGGGAAGGATGAGGGCAGAACCAGTCCGACCTATACACCTTATATTGCCGGGGAACGAACAGGTACTCTACTTCACTGTCCACTGTACCTTACACTACTACTCCCTCACACTACTACTCCCTCACACTACTACTCCCTCACACTACTACTCCCTCACACCACTTCTCCCTCACACTACTACTCCCTCACACTACTATTCCCTCACACTACTACTCCCTCACACTACTACTCCTCACACTACCTACCTCCATCTTGCAGCAACCCCTCACTCATACTCCAAACTCACCTGCATCACTCTCTCTCTCTCTCTCTCTCTCTCTCTCTCTCTCTCTCTCTCTCTCTC